>VDFB02003472.1:0-67816 GCA_007258455.2 Sequoia sempervirens | reverse complement strand
AATGTGAAGACAGTGCCATTTGGTTGTTTGGATGTGCTTTCTTCGGAGTAAGTATCATAACCCAATCCAGTTTTCTCTTTGGCAGCAAGTCCTCGGAGATGAATAGGTTCAAATACTCCTTCCTTCCTTTTTCCAATAGGACCTTTATCATAGCCCATCTTCTACATGATTGAATACCCTTTTCCATATTTTTCTGTGGGTAATTTGACATTAAGGACTACTTCATCTTCATCTTTATAGAGCCAGTTTAGAATTTCTGTATCCTCAGGATTTTCCATGGGGAATTTTTCTTTGATGAATTGTCCATTAAATTTTGTGATTGGCTCTATTGGTGGTTGCTTTGATGTTGATGCTACTGATATTTGATGTTCCCTGATAGACAGTTGTTCATGTGATCGAGATGATGTAGGTAAATTGGCAAGATAAAGAGAGTATTCTCCAACTCCATGATCTTTGAATTTCATTTTTTTTGTCAAAACCATTGGCCAATTGACTGATTTGTGTGTCAATCTTTAGAGAAGTCCTAGCATGAGCTTCTCGATTGTTAGGGACCAAAGTATCTTGACTAGCTTTTATGTTGGCACAAGTTTGAATATTGGAATTATTAGCTGGTATCGTGATTTCCTGTCCATCATAAGGAAACTTAAGACATTGATGATAGGTTGATGGAACAACTTGCATTTTGTGGATCCAAGGACGACCCAACAAGATGTTATATGCAAGATCACGGTCCAATACTTGATAGAAAGTATTCTTTATAACAAGGCCCACTTTGATTGGCAGCATGATTAGACCTTTGGATGCTCTTTCTTCATCATCATAAGCTTTTATGGTAATCTTTCTTCTAAAATCAATGGAGCCCTCAGAAAATCCTAAGGCCTTAACCAACTTCATGGTACAAATGTTCAAACCAACACCTCCATCTATTAGAACTCGTCTGATACGAAACTTGTGAATCATGACTTCTAAGTACAATGATGAATTATGGGGATGAGTTATGGAAACATCATCTTTGTCAGAGAATGAAAGGAAAGTGGGTGAGGACAAGTGTCCTACCATGGCTTGAACTTGATTCACATCCAGGTCAGTGGATACATTAGTTTCAACGAGGGCTTTTTCGAGAATTTCTTTATGGGCTGGAGAAATCTTCAATAGTTCCAAAATAGAAATTTGAGTGGGGGTTTTCCGAAGTTGGTTGACCAAATCATATTGATGTTGAGGTGGAGGTTCAGTGGTTTTTGAAGAGGCACCTTTTAAGACAACTTTATCTTGCACTCTTGTTGTTGCGTTGACTTCTCTATATTCCACCTTCTTGTTGACTTTAATGACATTCACCCGCTCGTCGTCTGCGTAGAAATGGTTGATTATATGATCATCATTGATATGATTCACATTTTTTTTAGAAGACTCACCCTTTTGATAATTGGGAAATGGGTTGCGAAATGCTTGGTGGTCTGCATTGGTTTGTTGATTTCCTTCTATTGTGATGATGTCATTGTCGATTAAGTCTTGAATAGCATTCTTCAAGGCTTGTCAATTTTTTGTGCGATGACCTTTACACTGATGATAATCACAATAGTATGCCTCATTCCATGATGGAGGCTTTACACTGGGTTCATAATTTCGTTGAGGTGGAAAAGTAATGACATTTTTGGCCATCAACTCTTTGAATGCGGATTCTACAGATTGACCCAATGGAGTGAAAGTTCTTCTATTCGAGAAGAAAGAAAATATTTGTGGATTTGCATTCGAGGTGTTGCCTAAGGAATTGTGATTGTTATTGGTTCCTCGGTAACCTTGGTTGTTGGAAGTCCCTTGATGGGGAGTAGAGTGTTGATTTGTATTGTTTCTTGGAGGAGGAGGATTATTTCCATGATTTACAATCAAGTTGACATTGTTGTTGCGACTGTTTGGAGTACTAAGGACAAATGGTTTGGTCGAGGCATTATTTGGATCAATAACACCATCATTCACCATATTTTTGTTGCGAGTCTAGAATTTGGACTTGTCCTGATTATTGTGATGGTTGGATGAGCTAGGATTTTCTTTATCATGTTTTATTATTCCTCTTTTGACCAAAGAATTTTCAATAGTTATGGCATCTTCAATCATCTTCTCAAAAGAAGAAGGACAATGTAAGTTCAAATGATAGCTCATTTCAAAATTTAAACTGTTAATGAAAGTAACCATCTTTTCCTTTTCAGGAACAGGACGTGGATATCTGGCGAACATTCTTCTCCATCTCTGAAGGAATGTAATGAAAGACTCACTAGGTTTTTGTGCAACTTTGCAAAGATCTATCATGGTGATCTGGTGTTGTATGTTGTAGGTATATTGTGATATGAATAAGTTGATCAATTCTTCAAATGTCCTGATGGGAGGTGTAATCTTAGATAACCATTCCATAGAGTGTACTCCAAGGCTCCTTGGAAATAATTGCATCAAGTAAGTGTTTTCATGAGTGAATTCCAATGTCATGTTCCTAAAGTCTCTAACATGATCGATTGGATCCGTTTTCCCATTATAGCGATCAAATTTTGGCATTTCACAATGCTTGGGAAAAGGAATCATGTTAAGAATTCAGTCGAAAGGATAAGGACAAATGTCCTCGAGAGTGTATTTCTTCGTGGTTGTTCCCCCTTGTAATTCTTTAACTTGTCCTTGAAGTGCCTTGATTTTTTGGGTCAAAGCACTAAGATCAGAAAGGGGTGTTTCTTCAGGTTTGTTTTTCAAATTTTCAGTATTAAAGTCATGAGGCAATTTAGCCCCTTGTTCAGCTAGATAGCGAAAATATTTTTCCTTATCTCGCTACAAGATCTTTTCGATGGCTTTGTGAAACTTTGGATCTTGTTCAACCTCTCTAAGACGTTCCTCATCTTGTTCCTCATCACTATCTATCTGTGTTTTGTTCATGTCTTTGTATTGGTGGAACGGATTTTCTTCTCTTTTATCCGTATCTTGGTCAAAAAGTGGATTATGATTCATGATGTAAAGAGGATTGCTGCTTTCACCCTCTTCTTGAATGTTTTGAATATGTCCTTCTTGTTGAATTTCGTCCTTCAATTTATTGAATTGGGATCTTGTGAAGATAGGCATATGATTTTGAAAATTCTTCTAAACTTAGATCCTAGTTTTGACAAGTGCGATGATGATGATATCTTGATCTGATAAGATATGGAATCTTATGATATGATCAAGGATGCTCCTAATTTATTGATTGTGGCTTCCAATTGATGAAGGATTTCAGAATCTTGTTAGGGAAGTTGAACCAAAAATTAGAAAGTTGTTTGAGAAATGCACTCTTAAAGTTTTGATCTTTGTTTTTGAAGAAAGGTTCCAAAATCAATGATGGATTTGATTGGGATGTGAAGGATACTCTATAGAAGGTTGTGGTATGTTGCCAAATTCAAGAGGTTGGTTATGATTATGTCGTTGTGATAGAGCTAATCTCTGATAATAAGCTCGAGAATCTAAGGGATCTATAACATACTCATCAGTGAATCCTCTAACAAAGTTTTGGTATATGTGAATAAATCCTCGGTAGTGAAGCAAGACTTGTCGACTTTTGTACAAGAATTTTCTCTTTTGCAGTGTTTTCTTGTATCCTAATGGTTTCTTGGGTTTTCTGATTCTCTTGGAAATTGATTTCTTGGGAAATTTTGTTGACTTCCAATCTCTAAGCATGGGAAAAGTATTGGGAATGTTTTTTTGGACCAATGGTATGGAAAAATTTTGAGTGATTTCAGTTGTTGTTCTTCATGTTCATTTTGGATGATCTCTTTATCTGAATTAATGTGATGAAACATTTTTGAAAACAGTTGTTTTTAAAGCCCTATACTAACATGAAGTGTTTGATCAAGAAAATGTTTTCAACAAATGTTTTCACAAGTTTTGCACATGAAAGGCACCGTGACAGACTTCACTCTTAGATGCTCAAGTAGGTCACTCTAATAATCAACAACCCACATCTTAGAACCCATACACTCACACACAACTGTCACACCTCATACCGTTTTTGTTCTTTCCAAAAGTATACTCGAAAGTTACGAAGCGGATACCCATCCCTTGAGCAACGATCCTTGGCGCTTATAATGGTGAGTATCTGTAAGTATCTCCTTCCTCCCGTAATCGCGGATTATTATAATGTTTGGAAACTGACTCTACGCCACTATAATTGGTGGGTTCGAGTAAGGATTTCGTTCGCGCGCAATAATAAAATCCTCGTGGAGACCTCCTGCAACCTTTTAGAACAACAAAGGCTTTGGGGATGGTTATCTTGGGTACACTGGCCTAAAAAGAGGGTTTCCCCTGCATTTTCTTGCAGAAATTTTATAGTGAGGCGGAATAGCCTGGCTTTGGCTTGAACCCACTTGAGTCGTTCCCGTAGGGTGAGTACTTTTTCCCACTACGGTAGGCTCTCTAAAGGATGTAATTGAAATAGTAAAATTGCATGAAAACTAAAAAGGAAAGTTTGGTATTCTGATCACCCAGTTAAGGGGAGAGCATAGACCTATTGCCACATACAAAGCAAGCAAATGTTCTTTTTAAATTCCAAATCACAATGATCTAATCTAAGTGAAGATATCGCTTCACCAAAAACAAGTTTGTTCAATTTTAACTACAAGATCATTGTGTGGTGACTATCCCATTGTTTGCACTTTTTATCCGCATGTATACCTAGGATTGCTTCATTTTAAAATCTGAAAAAGAAAGAAAAAATAATTTTTCCTGGGTGGAATAAGGCCATAATTTAGAATTGTATTTTGGTGCCATGTACCCATATGCGCCCAAACAAAAGCTATATGCGCTAGAAGATATATGCGCCGGAACAGAAGCTAAATGCACTGGAACAGATGCTATATGCGCCAGAATAGATGCTAAATGTGCCTAAACAAATGCTATATGCACCTAAATAGAAACTAAATGCACCTAAACAGATGCGATGTACTCAAAATAAACTAAATGGTCGTAAGAAAGATTTATAAGGCTTAAAGCAAGCATCAGGTACTGCGCGAAAGATTTTATATAAGCGCCCAAATAGTCACTTTGGGGATGTGTTTCCAAACAATCACAAGATGCGCCTAAAATACCATGAGCATGTGCCTGAATAGGCCAGCGGTATGCACTCCAAAACTTTGCAAACTAAAAGTTAAAACTTTGCATGCTACCGCATAGGCACTCTCTGCTGGACGCTCTTAAACGCCAAATTTTTCCCCAAAAGCTAATTCCATCGCGAACCGCCAACAAACTTGGCAAAATGTTAAATTCATGGGTTCGAGCCCCACAGTGGGCGCCATTTTATGTGTGAGTGAAAAATGTATCAATGTATATGAAATCAAACACATATTAATAAGACATTCTATCAAGAAAGACTGAAAAATAAAACAGAATAAGCAAATCGTTATCGCAGCTTTCCCAAAATCGTCTTATCTTTCTCTAACTCTAGCATTTTGTTGCTTCGAAGGGCTCTCAGATCAGCAAACCAATGCTCAACAAAATGACAGCTAAAGAACGAGATTCTAAAATAAAATGCACACTATACTAAATGAAAAGCTATGCTAAGATGCTAGGATGAAAGTATGGTTGTGATGCTGGAAATGATACGAATGCATAAGCTGATTGCGTGTATGCGTATGGTAAGCGTAGGTGAGTGCGTGTGTAAGTGAGTAAGTAACCAAAGCTTGGATTTTCACCGGCTTTTATAGATATTTCGAGAGGATTCAATTGGCTGATTCGATCAACAGCCTGGATTAAGCTTGTTCGAACGGACAGTGGGAGATTTTTGAAAGTGGAGAAGAGGATGGAAGGTTTCCCCTTTCCTTCAATTTCATCATTGAGATCCGAAGGGAAATTTCCATTTCGAAGGATGAGTTAAAATTTGGAAGGGTGAGTTTAGAATAAGTTAGAATTAAATAAATTAAATTTATTTAATTTGGAAGTGAAGACGGATATGGCAACTCGCATAATTAAATAAATCATATTTAATTATGTTTAGAAATGAAATTAGGGTGAGGTGGAAAATATTAAATTAAACATTTAATATTTTAATTTGAGAATGAAAAGAATATTCTATTATTTGAATATTCAAAATATTCAAACTTTAGAATAAAATGATAATTAAATATAAATAAATTATGAAAATTTATTTTATTTAATTAAGTGGAAGGTAGAAGGTGGGATGAAGAAGATATTCCATTATTTAAATATTCAAATATTTAAACTTTAGAATAAAATGATAATTAAATATAAATAAATTATGAAAATTTATTTAATTTAATTAAGCAGAATGATGGAAATGTCAATAATTAAATAAAATTATTTATTTATTAAGGTAGAAGAATCTAGAAAATGAACGATATAAATAAATAATTAAATTTATTTATATGTAGATGACTTTAGGGGAATTAATTAAATAAATCATATTTAATTAATTAACAAGCTTAATCATGACCATTTTTAGACATATACACTTCCCAATCCCATGAACCATCTCAAGGCTGCCTCCTTTAGAGTAGAGGGAAACAATTTCAGCTTGTGTGCTGAGGTTGTATAGTCATAGCTTCTACAAAGGATTTCAAATTCAAACAAGAAGGTATGAGGGTCCTTAGTAATAAGTCCATAGAACTTTGGCAGTAAGGAGGCATGGATATTCTTGAGGTTATTATTGTCACGTAGGTCGGGGATTGGAAATGGAAAAATAGGATTTTCCATTCTTGGTTGTATTCTTGGATTAGCTCCTGGTTGATAAACTACAAGAGCAAGTGGATTATTTGATTATGTTCCTTCAGATAGGTTAAAGCTTAGTTCAGAGGAAGAAGATGAAGTAACTAAGTCTTGGCCAGCATCCAGATATGGGTCATCTTGGAATAGGTTCGGTTCAATCTCTTCAATATCTATGCTCCCAGGAAGGAATCTTCCAAATTGGTCTCTTCTTCGATGCATACAACAAAAGTAAACTAACTATGGAGATGCTGGAATGTAGAATTCTAAACTAAAAATACTAAGAATGAAATCTTAAACTCTTTACTAGCATGCCTGTAATAGGTTCTTAGTTTGACACCATCCCCGGCAACGACGCCAAAAATGTAGTGTTCTTTAATTAGCTCAATAACTAGGAACATGAATTCCTCTACTCAGGGATTGAACATCACAACTGGCAGTCATGACCTACTAAAGAACCTTATTTAATTATCAGCCCAGGGACATAAAATTGAAATGGGACAGCACAAGATATGCACTAATCACCCTTCCAGACATACATGATTCCTAAAATGCCTTATACTGGAATTTAAGTACTAGAAACAACTTTACCGTTTAACTTTGCTTGGAAAAGAAAAACTTGAAAGATAACCTATTCTGCTCCTAGTGGCTGTAGGAACAGTTGATAGCTTTGTGTTTCTACCAGTTGCGGGAACAGTCACATTAACTTCTATGAAGGGAAATGAAGCTATTCTAACTTGCAGAATAAAAGTATGGACAGTTCCCTAAGTGGGCCCCCTTAGGTAGTGCCAAAAGCATACAACAGATTAGGTGAAAAACTTCATAAGCTTTATTGATTCAATGCAAACAAGTATATGGCATAATCTCTCTGCTAAATTTCTAAGACTGAAAGTGTGTTACAATAGCAATTTTTTTTTTCAGCCACTTCTCTGAAGGAGAATGGGCTATTTATTGAAAACTTATCCTAACTACTAACCAACCTTCCCTTATAAAATGGGAGGCATTTATTACATTTAACCAACTTAAGTAAAGAGGTAAACGACAATGTAAGAAATAAGTCAAATTGGTTTAGCAGTCTTGAAGCGCCATCATCCTGGATTCATGCGCCACCAAGACGCCTGGCCTAGATTTCTGGAACACTCTCCCTACATGGCAGATGAGTTGAAACTGTCTCCTCATCTTTTGTTGTTGAACCAGTCTTTATGGATTTGGTCTTCAATTCTTCAAGTGGAAATTGAATTCCCTTCCTTCAATCGTGGTACCTGCAAAATATCTCACCATCTTTTCCTGAGGAAGAAGGTTAGCTCAACACATTCATCCTTTAAGACAATCCATTACTTTATTCATTCATTCATTAAGTATTAAACTAAGGCAAACATTGTTTCAGATATGGCTACAGGAAGTTTTGGTAGTGGAGGCTGCAGGAAGGTTTATGATCACACAAAACCATAAAGTATTTATTAGACTAATAAAACATTAAAGGTAATAATCATGGGACTTCTTATCACAATATACTCATCATATTTAAGTCATAAAAAGGTCTATATCTATCCCATAAATAGACTGAATGTTTGTTTTAGCATATTAAAAACAATAAAGTATTTATAAAAGTATGATCAAAATGTGCCAAAGACTTGGCTCATCAGTCATCTAAAGAAATCCATAAAGAAGATATAAATTATTGGAAGAGAAAAATTCCTCGTCTAATGTTTGAAATGAAAAAGTGTCTACCTTTGACATTTTTCAATGCACAAGAACACTACCTCATACACCAAGTTGAGGAGATTGAATTGTGTGGACATGTACACACAAGGTAAATGTGGATGGTTGAGAGGCACTTGAAATTTTTGAAGGCTTTGGTTAGACAAAGAGCACATCTTGAGGGTTCTATGGTGGAGGGATATATGGTATACCAGACCATGGTGTACATTACTGAATATCTTTCTAAGTTCGCAGCAAAGATCCATGTAGATCGCATTTGGGATCCCAACTCCATTAACAAATTTAAAGGGGAGTACCTGATGGGGAAAGGTAGATTGAGGAAAGTGAGAGGTAATTATAAGATGGTCATGGAGATTAATTAGAATACATTTTACATTGCCTTCAATTGCTTGAAAAGAAACAACGGAGAACTAGTCCAAATGAAAGAATCTTCCACACACAAATAGAAAAGTACTGGTATTGTATTACTCCAGAAAATAAGTCTTTCACTATTGGTGCCTTATTTTATCCACTATGTCATTGCAACGTCTTACTTTGATTATTCCCTTGTCGGCATAACTTGAGATATGTTCTCCTGACTAAATGTTATCAGTGTAAGATGTGTCATCGGGTGGTCCATTTTTTGTTGTTCTGATATCAATGTGTTCCTCCAATGAAATATATTGGTGTACCTCATGCCAAAATCTCAAGTGAGTGTATCTTTTACTTTCTTGAATAACCCATCAGTAGAACAAAATGAATGTGTCCCCGATACAAGCTTTTTATCTTCATCGAAGTAGTATATGAGATCAGAATTGTCACTTGTTAGGCTTCTGATGGCCGGCAATGAGTATTTTGTCAGGGAAAATTTCATGATTTATGTTGATATGCATTTCTTGTGGTACTAAATTCTCTATTTGTTCCTTTTTAATCAAAATATACAGCCCAATTTCTTCTACTAATCGGTATGAATGCAATGTGCTTCCTCGTTCATGTTGTTAGCTCTCAAAAATATAGGTAAAAATACCTCAAGAGGTTGCCAAACTCTTGGTATGTTTCAGGGTAACATACAAGGCCAAATGGTTTTAGAACTTCTTCTCTTTAGGTGCTTCTAGACCTAGGTGGCTCTGCCTATGTGAATGAAGCAAACTTGAACTATGTGATTCCTCCTACAACAGTCTATTCACAATGGAAATTTGAAAGTGAACAGATGTACTACTAATCTAGCATAAATTGTATAAGCAGTATCAAAGAAATATGTTCAGTTAATAGATGTAAAACGTTTAAAATAAAATGAAACTAAGTGATGAAATGTGAATAACAGTGCTTTTTTGGGTATATGGAGTCAAGTAGAAATCAAAGACAGGTGACTTATGACTGGCAATAATTCAAACTGTTTGGCACTTCTATGTTTATAACTTGTATAAACAGGCAGGGATGCAATTATCAAATTCTTCTTTAATAATCCAAAATAATATTCCTAAGTTGTTGTGAATAATCAAGAAGACTTTAATCTTTAATTGAAAGACCCAATTAATTATGCCACACAGATACAACAAATGTAAACTGATAAATTGAAAATATGCTTGATATATCAATTTAAATAACAAAGTAGTATTAAATATGGAGACAATCTAGAAATATCTTCAATTAACTTAACAAAAAATTGATACCAACATAGAGCCACCGAATCATAGATTTTCCATTAACTTCATAAAGTTTTTTACATGTGCATCTTGGTCCTTTATGATGTAAACATTGTATCAATCCCTATTCTCCTATTTCTTCTATCTACTCCTATCTTAATAATTTTTCCTTGGTCCTGGTCTCTCTTATTTATAGGAGAGGCAACAAGCTTCAAACCAAAAAACATGAATTTTGATAACAAAACTTAACTAACATGTAAAATATAACTAAAACAATTAACAACTAGCACATGACAATTTTGTTAATCTTCAAGTAAAAGCCTGAGTCAATAAAGACCTATGCCAAGCTTTTACTTTATGATAATCATCATTGATAGTGATTAATCCTCATTTGAACTGAGGTATTTCTCCTACCAGTCACTTATGGTTAAATCATTTGGCCACTTGTATTCTTGTGCAGGAGTGAAGTTTGACAGGTGGCTTTTTTAGCTACTATCGAGCAAGTTTCTGGCATCTACAATGAACTTTGTATAACCATTATCCAATGCAATAATTCCATCAAGTAGAGCATGAAATTTTTCCAGATTGATATTACCATCACCCTGTTTATGTGTCAAACATTGTGGAACCATTTGATCAAATTCATTTCTCCATTCATCCACATCCTTGAGTTGACCATCACCTTTAATGATCAGAGGGTTAAAACTGTGTTTTATTGAATCAAATGAATTCCTTATGTTTTCTACCTTCTTCATATCAATCAAATACTTATGCTTGTAAATGATTCCTTTTAACATTCCTTGAGTAGGTTTTAACCTTGGGGGTGCATCAGGATCTCTTTGTGTGGCTTTACACAGAGTGGTTAAGATATGGTAAGTGGTTTGCCATCTTTTCTGCAATTCCTCTAAGATACGGGAATTAGTATTTATCTGTTCCAGAGCTTTTACCAAATGACTGAAGCCCTCGTGAACTCCACTTATTTTCTCTTTTAAAACTTCAACTCTGTGTTTTAGTATTTCCTCCAAGGTACTCAAGATGTGTTGTTTGATATCATCCATATTATGATTCTTTAGTTTCTCAACCTCTTCTTTCAATTGTTGAATCTGTGGATCTTCAATTGAAGCAGGTGGATGATATACAACCATTTCATTCCCCTTTACATTTGTGGCTTGTTACAATTTTTGTTTCAATATGAAAATTTCAATGAATAACTTACTTATCTCCTCATTTGATAGTTTGAGTCTTTTCTCATACTTTGTCATCTTCTTTTCCATGTTTTCCACTACATCTCTTGTAAACATTGCTAAATGCATTTTCATGGTTGCTGCTTCTTTGGGAGTAGTGTCCTTCATAGTTATAACTAGAGAAGAGCCTCTCATTTCCTATACCACATATAGAAGCCTAGGCTTCCTTGTGCTTTTCTATTTCATCCATAGGGCAAGGGTCTGGGTGGTTGGATTATATCATGTCCCTGATACTCCTTCTTCCGAATCAAATTCTACAACCAATTTGGGATCATCTTGAGCTCTGATTTGATCCAATAGAAACAATTTGGAGAGCTCCTTCCTGGTATAATGATCATGTTTCTTTTCAACACTAACTCCTTTTCTTCTTTAGGAGTAATATTGATATTGTCAATATTTAACTCTGCCATTATTTGTGCTTGGACTTTTGCATGTTTCTAATCATCAACTCCAATGAGGTTAATTTTTAGTTTATCATCGAATTGTTTCATCTTCATTTTTATCCAAAAATATTTGAACTCCCTAGTATGGATAAAGTCATCATCCTCCATGAATCTCAGGGAAATAATAATTCTTTCATCATCCTGCATTTCATCAATAGCCTCCTCCGATATTCTCATCTTGGGATCAAGAGGCTCAAGGATTTTCTATTTCTCTACAACCTCTTTCATCTCAACCAAAGTTAAGATTGCCTCTTGTTCTTCATCACTTGACTCATAGTCCACTAGTGACCCAATCTTCTATTTCTTGGCAGGAGGCTCATCTATTTGAGATGGTGGAGATTGATGAATTGGTGATGAAGGTGGTGTATGCAATGTAGAGGTTGTGGATGCTGGTGGCTAGGGTGTAGGAAGTGGGGTTGATTTCTCTTCTTGATCCTTTTTAGATAATTCATCAAATTTACCAAGGAATAATTGCATTCTTTTCAACAAATTTGGCTCCTCATCAAAAAACCCCTTGAACATGTTATCTTTTCCTCTCTCTTGATCATCCCATCTCATCATCATTAACCATATTTTCCTTCTTTCAAACACATCTACAAAATGGACCAAGTTTCTTATTACATCCTCTTCCAGATCAAATTCGTGTGTTATTTCCCTCTTTGTAAGTAGGGTTCTTCTGATATTGTTGATGTGGCCTTCTAGATCACACATTCTCTTTTTCCTTGATCTAAGAGAAAAATTAGCTTTTATAAATCTCTGCAATTCCTCCAACATATTTGATCCAATTGACAATTCTTCAAATACCATCAAATTAGGTAGAAATGTGCCTTTTTCTAACTTTTCATCAAACCATGCTCCATCCAGAGCATTTGCCACATAAATTCTAAAAACTATACTCTGCTAGGCACAAATTTTGGTAAAATATGAGGGGCCTGATCACAACCATATACCCTAATGATGGTGTGTTGTGGCATCAAAAACCAATCAGCATAATTATGTGTAAAACCTTGATCTGGTTTGTATTGTAGGGGTATCATGACATTCATTAGGGATTGTGGTAATCTTGGTGTAGGAAAACCAAGCTAAGAAATCAGTTTGATGAAAAAATCATCCCTAAATACAACATAATCACTTTCATTGCATTTACTATCCCAATATAACACCAATTTTGTACTGGGAGCATAACTCCATTCTCATGTGTTCTCAATTTCATCCTCTTTGTCCATTTTGTTTCATTTTGAGATACAATCAAATGACATAATAAGGAGTACTTTCTAAAAGTTATGGGGGCCTTGGCTTCCCTAACCTGTAACAAACCTTCATGAATTTGTTCCTCAATGAATGAAGCAAAATCAAACTCCACATTCGATTCAAGATGTTGGATAATCATGGCCATTCTCATCAACCCTATCGACATATTCTCCTCTACATCAACTCCAAGAATTTGACATAATGCATAGTAGTTTTGAAATAGGTTTGAAAGTTAGACACTGGAAAGGGTTCAATTTTTGAAGAGTGAATGGGTAGGACTCTATTTTTGTCACCCCTTTTCATGTGTAAGGGGCATTTATCAGTTCTATAGGTCCTTTTCAACCTTCTATATTCTTGCTCCAGCTTCCCCAAGTCAATTTCAGTGACAACTTGCCTCTTTAGGTCAAAATACCTAATTATAGCTTCCCTTGATATATCTATAGTGCCCCTCCATTGTGGTCTTTCTAGGTATTGGAGTAAGTATTTATTTGTGTGTTCTTTTTTCATCGTGTCATTGAATTATGTGGTAAACATAATGAATTTGTTTAATTAGTTAATTAAATTAAAAAAATTTGACAAAATTATTTAAATGAATCAAATTAATAATTAAATAAATTAAGTTTGTGGGATTTAAAGTAAGTAGTTATTATTTAATAAATAAATTAAATTTTATTGTAAAATAATCGTATTTAATTATAATTGATGATTTAGTATCTTGCGAAGATAATTATTTAGATATGATAGAACAATGTGATTTCAGATAAATTTTGAAGATAAGATTTCAAACTGATGTTAAAAAAAATTGTAAAAGTAGTAAAAAGATGGTAAGAGTAGAGTACTGAGTGCATGTGGGCCTCCAAACCTAGTGCAGAAAGGAAACTTGTTATTTTCAAGAGAATATTGCTTGATTTTACCTCCGACAAAATTTTAAAAAAGAAAAAAAGTAATCTTTCACTCTCTTTGCCTGAATATTGATCAAGTTGGGAGAAACAAAGGGGGGGGAGGCTCGGTAATATTCCTTTGTAACAAAAAAAAAGACAGCCATGAGAATTGGAAGGAAGTTAAGGTTAGGAGAATGGAGATTGATCTAGAGGAGTGTAAGAGGACGATTTTGATCTCCATTCCCATCAATGAGTGTGGGAATCGAGCCCTCTATTTGGCTTTCGACTATTGCTTTTATGGAAGTTCCTGATAGAAAGGAAGGGATGGATGATCAATTTGAGGTGGAAGCGTTCCCATGTTTCATCGAACCAACTTCTGCTCTATCCAGGTTGGGTTAATATGACCTTCCTATTTTGTTGCATTTCTCCATATAATCGTTTAGCAACCCAAGGTAGAATATTTCCTAAGATTATTGTTGGATCATGTATTCATGGTTGAGCAAGGTTTAAATCTATTCTATTTCATTATTTTAGTGGGTTGTTGTATGCAAAATTTGTTTTTATAAGAACATCCTTCCAGCTATATGTCACACTAGCTACACTAGATCTTATCATCGGTATGGCATTGTTTACTTTATCTCTCCTTAGTGCTTGATTCAACCTTATATCGATGATTTCCTCTCTTGCATGTTATCTAAGAGATTTTTTCATGTCTCCATCTTACGAAGTTGTGAGTAGAAATGAAGGTTTTATATTCTCACATTGCACAATCTATAAAGTGCAATTTCACTTACGACTAACATACTAGAGTATTTATCTTGGCATAATCTAAAGTTTAGGATCTTTGTAGTGTGTGGTGTTCTTGTGTTTTGGTAGTGCAAGAAAAGCTTCAAAGTGGGTATTCATCAATTTTCTTAATCATACTCTTTGTGGATGGAAACAAGACATACTGATAAGTTACTCATGGGCTAGCATCTCTCCTTAAATTCACCTAAATAGGGAGCAATTCGGTGATGATGGTAATCTTCTCAAGGTTTCTGGGGTTTAATATATGGGCGATTTGAATTCACAATGTCATGATATTATATTTCAAATAGAATTTTTAGAAAATCAACACTAAAATACCTTTACATTTTGTCAAACAGTTCGCATACCTTTTTCTATCAAACAGTTTTCGTGCCTTGTCCTTGGTTCTTCATTTCACATAGTTTCAACTTAATCTATCTAGCAATCACGTGTTAATAACAATCCTTTAGGCTAAACCTAAGTCTCTAGACAGATCTTTACATGAAAAAATTCATCATTTATATTCTATATTCACCATGCATTTATGGTCAGTTGTAGTCATATCGGTATTTCCCTTGTTCTTTCTTTTGTGGCCATTTCAATCTGCTTCCAATGATTTGTTCATTGTTTGAGATTATGCTCCTTTCTTAAACGAAATTTGTTTCAGGCCGATTGCCTCCTTCTCGCTGTTAATTTGTTTTATTTCATTCACAATTATCCAATAAGATTTATTCCCTAATTTCAGTGAAATAATTTTGAAAATAACATTTTGATAATAATTCAGTTATAAAATTTTCCATTATTCCATTAATAACTTATAGTCATATTTTATAATTTTACAAACATTAAAAAAACAAAGTAATGGTGAAGAACCGATATCCCTTGCCCATAATTGACGATCTTTTCAATCAAATAAAAGGGGCGAAGGTATTTTCTAAGATTGATTTCAAATCGATATATCATCAGTTGCGGATTGCGGAAGCAAATATTCATAAAACAACATTTCACACTCGATACAGACATTACGAGTTCACTATGATGTCGTTTGGGTTAACAAATGCAACTTCAGTCTTCATGAGCTTAATGAATGGAGTGTTCCAAATGTACTTGGATAGATTCCTCCTTGTGTTTCTCGACGATATTCTGATATATTCCAAGTCTATAGAGGAACATGAGGAACATCTAAGATAGGTGTTGCAATGCTTAAGGGAAAATCAGTTGTATGCCAAACTGGATCTGATACCATGTTGTAACACCTCGTCGTGCGAACCCCAGAGAAAATCTACACAACATTTACCGCACAATTTTTTTTAAGATCAACATTTATGCAATGCACTTTAAGTTATGACATGAAATTATTTTTAAAAAATCCACTATCAGTTACGTCCCTTGGGGTACATGAGGAGACATTACAAACTTTAACCCATACAACACCAATAAGGAATGAAAACCAAAATATAAACCATGACAAATGTATACATTTAAATTCATCAATGAGAAACTATTCACTTTAGTAACCACAACATAAAAAATATTGACATTAACATAAGAACTTAATGGGGCATATTTCAATGAATACAACACTTCAAATAACAACAGCCATGGATCAAAGCCACACAAGGTTCACCAAGATAAATTAATACAATACATCCATTACATCGCAATACAAGGTTCAAGTATTACAATGATACAAAAGTGTCCCCCAACATGGACGAGAACCATATGACATGATAGAATGATACAACCGAAGAGATAAGTACAAAGTATTATGACAGGCTCCAAGCCAGATACAAATATGGAGTCGCCGCAAGTGGTACCAATCTGCACCTCTCAATCCTTGATTGGGGACCCAATGGGGTGCTTATCATGTTCCACCTGACCACGTGGGTCCGAAGACCCACCCCCTTTGCTAAGGAGTTGGAAAGAAAGAATCCTCGACCAAGGTCATCCAACATAGAACAACAAGACTCAATGTCATACAAGAGTGAAGAAAAACTCAAGGATAGTCACAACATCAATAAACCTCGACCAAAACATGACATCAATATATCACCAATCATAACATCAATGAATCACTTCATAACAACAATAAACCACTTCCGAAACATAGCAACAATAAACCATATAGCGTAACATCAATAAATCACTTCATAATAGCAACAATAAATCATATAACATAGCATCAATAAATAACTTCATAATAGCAACAATAAATCATATAACATAATCAATAAACATAATAGCAACAATAAATCATATTGCTTCATAATAGCAACAATAAATCATATAACATAACATCAATAAATCGCTTCCAAAGGCTTGCAAAGATAACAAATCATAAGGGGTACTAGGGGAGAGTGTCATCGCATAGTACATGGGTTATCCTGGCCCTTCCTCTAGGCGCTAGCTTCTCCTGACTACCTAAGGCGTCTGCCCCCATCAATGGTTATCTTGGTTCTTCCTCCTACCTGAGGCACCGACCCCATAGGGTGACTCATGTGAAACCGTTAACCCCTCATGAGGATGAGGTAACGACCTTGCTAACCATGGCCTTCTCAGCCCACCCTTAGTCTATGAAAGCCCTAACAGGTGGATGAGGCATCCATTCTTATCTTGTTAATGTTATTACTACCCACCCCCCCTAAATTCTTTAATTAAGTTATCACTTTTTACTGTAACTCTTGCATGGGTTATCCTGGCTTTTCCTCCTACCTGATATGTCAGCCCCCACGAAGAGCCACTCTCCCTAGAGACCCAAAACATAAACCAAAATCCAAGGGTTGTACCAACATAGAAAAGCATCAAATCTCAAAACTGAAGTACATGTGAGGCATTTACCATCTCGCCAATAGCCATATACATAGTTGCTCACAAAATCAGGTACAACCCAAGCATAAACTTAAAATCACAATTGCAATCAAAATCTTGACAAGAATCAAATCACTGAAGAATCAATATGAAACAAGATTACCCTTGCCTCTGGAAGCCTATTGACCAAATAACCAAAGCTCCAACAGAGGATAATATAATACTGAGGGTTTCTAAATAAGGAGACTAGTTATTTCCTTAAATATGACCCTTCCAATATGGGATGTCACATAGTAACAAGTTTTGCTATAATTTAAGTAGAGACTTAGTACAAATGTTGAGTTTAGAACCGATGACACTAATTTCACGAAGGATTAAATAAATCTATTCACCATATTTAATATATGTACTCAAATGACTTACCTAAACATAAATTTCCTTACAAAAGCTATAATCTAACTATATCTATATATGTATGACATTTAAATGCAATCATAATCCAATATTTCCAATTATAAAAGATAGTCACGTAAGGTTGGAAGAAACTAGTAATCTATTCACATAAATCATCCAAGGACTATATAAACTTCTTCTTTTTTAAATTGAAACCTCATACCTTATAAATTCAACAAAATAATTTCATATATAACCTTATTGTTATAATTTGACCCAAAAATGAAAACTTGTCTACCCTACACTCATACTTCCCATACTATTTCAATGTAATATCTGTTCACATCTGACAATATGATATTTAAATGACTTTTAGTACAAATGTAGTAGTTGAAGTGAAGATAAGTTGAACCGTTAAACATAAAATGTAACTACCACAAGAAGAGAACTTGCAGCCTTCAATGGTACCTAAGAAATCATTGTCAAACTAAAATAAGCATTCAACTTCAAATGCACGATGCAATAACCACAGAGGGAAGGAGGAGACACTAAGAGTTCGATAATACTAAGTGAGATGAGTCTTTTTCTTCTACTTAAATAGCGACACTACACGAAGGAAATATTGGTGAGGCTGCATGAACAACAAAAATATAAAGGAACTTAGTGTAGTGGGAGGAACAAATTAGTAGGGAGAAGGAGGTGATTGGCCTAAAACAAATTTCGTTTAAGAAAGGAGCATAATCTAAAAAAATGAACAAATCATTGGAAGAAAATTGAAATGGCCGCAAAAGAAAGAACAAGGGAAATACTGATCTGACTACAACTGACCATAAATGAATGGTGAATATAGAATATAAATGATGAATTTGTTCATGTAAAGATCTGTCTAGAGACTTAGGTTCAACCTAAAGGATTGTTATTAACACACGATTGCTAGATAGATTAAGTTGAAACTATGCAAAATGAAGAACCAAGGACAAGGCACGAAAACTGTTTGATAGAAAAAGGTATGCGAACTGTTTGACAAAATGTAAAGGTATTTTAGTGTCGAGTTTCTAAAAATTCTATTTGAAATATAATATCATGACATTGAGAGTTCAGATCGCCCATATATTAAACCCCATAAACCTTGAGAAGATTACCATCATCATCGAATTGCTCCCTATTTAGGTGAATTTAAGGAGAGATGTTAGCCCATGAGTAACTTATCAGTATGTATTGTTTCCATCCACAAAGAGTATGATTAAGAAACTTGATGAACACCCACTTTGAAGCTTTGCTTGCACTACCAAAACACAAGAACATCACACACTACAAAGATCCTAAACTTTAGATTATGCCAAGAGAAATCCTCTAGTATGTCAGTCGTAAGTGAAATTGTACTTTATAGATTGTGTAATGTGAGAATACAAAACCTTCATTTCTACTCACGGCTTCATAAGATGGAGACATGAAAACATCTCTTAGATAACATGCAAGAGAGGAAATCATCGATATAAGGTTGAATCAAGCACTGAGGAGAGATAAAGTAAACAATGCCATATCGATGATAAGATCTAGTGTAGCTATTGTGACAGATAGCTGAAAATATGTTCTTATAAAATTTTTTTTGCATACAACAACTGATCTGTAAACTCCTTACTATGAATCACTTAACAACTTGTTAGATTCACCAGGCTACAGATTTAAAATTAAGATCGTAACTGATGATGCTTGTGAATTGAGCAAATAACCATATAAAACATAGGAAAGTAAAGAAGCTGATAGAAATCATGCACAAAGAAAAGAGAGACAAATATTTGATTACGGAGTTCACCAGTTTTTGGCTACGTCTCCGGATCCGCAAAATAGCGTGATCAATGCCATTACTATGATGCAACTTCTTTTACATCACCATGGTCTTTCACTGAGTTACAATCTGCTACCAAGGAAGATTCTTGCACTTCAGGCTCTTCCTGCTGAAACACTGTCTTGACAAGAACTTTCTAGCATCCACACTGCCTAGTCCTTATGTCACCTTTACAATGCCTCCAAACAATGAAACTGCAACTCACACTCTCAACAAGAGTACAAACATGCTCCACTAAATTCCTATCTCACCACAAGAGACCATTTAGCTTGCTTACAAGGGAAAACTCTCACTTTCCCAAATCCCTTTACTAAGAGCAACAAAAACTCTCTAAGAGCTAAGGAATGAGAATACACTCTTCTCCTGCTTTTACAAGGAATTCCCAAGGAACAAGACTCAAGACCCTTCAAGTCTCCTAATCCCTGAATTCTCAATGAAAAGCACTCTCACCATCTCCTTTTATATACATGAAAATATGCCTAATATGGCTTAACCAACAAAATAAATGCTTAACCTCCTCTAACAACTCGT
Organism: Sequoia sempervirens; assembly: GCA_007258455.2. Classification (NCBI taxonomy): domain Eukaryota; kingdom Viridiplantae; phylum Streptophyta; class Pinopsida; order Cupressales; family Cupressaceae; genus Sequoia; species Sequoia sempervirens. The sequence continues at coordinate 47,563 of VDFB02003472.1, read as the reverse complement.
ACAGGGATTATTGTATCTTTATTAACCCCCTTGGTTATCTAATTAGGTGGGTTTTGTTGGGTTATAGCTTAAAAAGCCATTTGGTTACGCATTCGGCTAACAGTTCTATAACAAAACAAAACCTTAGCCATATAAATGCAAGAAATGTCGCGTGGTCCACCGGTGGCTTAATATTTTAGTAATTGGGTGGTCGGCGGTTCCAACCCTGCCGGCCACGCTTTACCACAAACACCGACAGTTTAAAACAACAAAACAAAACTTTGCCACGCATATATTGAGCGCGATCTTCGTGGTGCAATGGTCCAACGCCGACTAAAATGGGTGAGGTCATGGGGTCAAAAATAATAAACATTTTGTTAAAACAAACAAACAATCTCACCGATCACCGATGTTGGACGGACACGTGTCAAGCTTCCAATTGCCGATGATGCTGATGTGTATGCTGACCTGCTACCTGCGTGTCGCTGACTGGGTGCCACATGTCGCCCGCTGATTGCTCCGTACCATCTGACTCACATGCCACGTGTCGCCCGCTGATTGGTCTGTACGGTATGAGTCACCTGCCACGTGTCGGGTCAAAATTCATCCATGTGGATTCCGTATAGTACGGACTGACACGTCAGCATGATGATGTCATCATCTGTACCTTCAAGTCAACCGAACTTTGACTACCAATATCTTGAGCATACGGTGTCGGATTTTGACGAAACGAACGTTGTCGGAATCGTCTCGATGAGCACTTCGATTTGACGTCGATTTCGACGAATTCCAAGATGATCAATTTTTTTCATTCCCTGTCGGCCCCTGACCGGACCTTTGACCAAGCATAACTTCCACCTACGATCTCCTTTTGACGCGATTCAAGTTGCGTCGGGTTCGTGTCATCGTGCTCTTCGATCTGAGACTACTTTCGGCTGATTCTGAGACTATGAAATTTTGAGGTCTTCTGGATCCACCTGGATCATTCCTCCCCATTGAGGAACTTTTGGACCTCCAAAAGATTCTCAATCAGACTTGATGTGAGAAGAAACTCCTTCCCACTTGTCCAGTATCTGTCCACCCTTTCTGTGCACCTGCTTCATCAAAAAGTTGTACAACAACTATGAAAACTTCAATCACATTGCTACCCATTTGCATTTTCTCACATCCTTTTGCATTCATTACCCCAGCTACTATCTATGTACAAAACATTAGCAACATTAACAAATAAAAGGATATTAATGACAATGAGCTAACAATACTTCTAATCCTCTTAACAGGTTTCCATGACAAATCTTCATGTTGCGGCGCTGATGATCCCTGAAACACATGATAGTTAGGCTTACAAGCAACTACTTCATTTTCATGCTTCAAATCATCTGCTTTTCCCACCTTTGCAGACATGAGCGAAGAAGTTTTCCTCACATACATGAGCTTCTTCATTTTCCCTATGTTCACCAATGGAGAATCAACTGCAATCTTCTTCTTGTCCTTGTTTGGATGAAGCTTCCAACAATTAGCTTCCTGATGTCCACCTTTGTTGCAATAAGAGCAAGGTGTTTTCAACATCCAGACTTTCTTTCCCTTATCTTTCTTCTGAATTGGAGACGAGTCTTTACGCAGTGTCCCTTTCCTGGTTGACTCTACCTTCTTGTACAAAGCCATTCTTCTCCAACACTTGGCAACACTATGGTTATTCAACCCACAAAATGTGCACGGTCTTCTATACCATAAACTTTTTACATTGCCAATCTTCTTAAAATCAAAAGAAACATTGGAATAATAAGCTTTATTATACCTTTGATGGTCACCCTTGGTGCATGCATGCCGAGAAGAATCTGTGTTCATCCTTCTCTTGGACATCTTGCATGTGTCACCACTGCCTGAAAGTGATGTGCCATCACCTCTCTCAGATCGTTCTTGGAATGGTTCTTCTTTCAGAGAATTCTTTGCATCCACTACCTTGGAGCATTCTCCTTCACCATACCCCGATCTTGCATAGCGAGGTCCAGCTTCCATCTTCACAGATTCAACCATGCCTTGTTTATGACTACCAAGACCCTTTCCGTCATAGTCCATCTTGGTGGACAACCTCAATCCAACACCTTGAGACTATTTCTCAGAATCACCAAGAGAACAAGGAAGAGAATGAGAAGAATGAGGAGCTTTCACTGAGTCTGCATCTTCGACTTTCTTCAACAAGCCATATTTTTTAGACTTCCATTCCTCATACATTTCATCAACCTTGGATTTCATCGCCATGAAGGTATTATAAAATTTTGTATCGAAGACAAAAGGAAACTGATTTTCCTTATGTGATGACATCTCACCTCACTGCTTGAATTTTCTCCAAGTATTCCACAACCTCCAACTTGTCAGACTAGCTCTGATACCAACTTGATCTGTAAACTCCTTACTATGAATCACTTAACAACTTGTTAGATTCACCAGGCTACAGATTTAAAATTAAGATCGTAACTGACGATGCTTGTGAATTGAGAAAATAACCACATAAAACATAGGAAAGTAAAGAAGCTGATAGAAATCATGCACAAAGAAAAGAGAGACAAAGATTTGATTACAGAGTTCACCAGTTTTTGGCTACGTCTCCGGATCCGCAAAATAGCGTGATCAATGCCATTACTATGATGCAACTTCTTTTACATCACCATGGTCTTTCACTGAGTTACAATCTGCTACCAAGGAAGATTCTTGCACTTCAGGCTCTTCCTGCTGAAACACTGTCTTGACAAGAACTTTCTAGCATCCACACTGCCTAGTCCTTATGTCACCTTTACAATGCCTCCAAACAATGAAACTGCAACTCACACTCTCAACAAGAGTACAAACATGCTCCACTAAATTCCTATCTCACCACAAGAGACCATTTAGCTTGCTTACAAGAGAAAACTCTCACTTTCCCAAATCCCTTTACTAAGAGCAACAAAAACTCTCTAAGAGCTAAGGAATGAGAATACACTCTTCTCCTGCTTTTACAAGGAATTCCCAAGGAACAAGACTCAAGACCCTTCAAGTCTCCTAATCCCTGAATTCTCAATGAAAAGTACTCTCACCATCTCCTTTTATATACATGAAAATATGCCTAATATGGCTTAACCAACAAAATAAATGCTTAACCTCCTCTAACAACTCGTACAGGGATTATTTGTATCTTTATTAACCCCCTTGGTTATTTAATTAGGTGGGTTTTGTTGGGTTATAGCTTAAAAAGCCATTTGGTTACGCATTCGGCTAACAGTTCTATAACAAAACAAAACCTTAGCCATATAAATGTAAGAAATGTCACGTGGTCCACCGGTGGCTTAATATTTTAGTAATTGGGTGGTCGGCAGTTCCAACCCCGCCGGCCATGCTTTACCACAAACACCGACAGTTTAAAACAACAAAACGAAACTTTTCCACGCATAGTTTGAGCGCGATCTCTGTGGTGCAACGGTCCAATGACCGACTAAAATGGGCGAGGTCATGGGGTCAAAAATAATAAACATTTTGTTAAAACAAACAAACAATCTCACCGATCACCGATGTTGGAGGGACACGTGTCAAGCTTCCAATCGCCGACGATGCTGACGTGTATGCTGACCTGCTACCTGCGTGTCGCTGACTGGGTGCCATGTGTCGCCCGCTGATTGCTCCGTACCATCTGACTCACATGCCACGTGTCACCCGCTGATTGGTCTGTACGGTATGAGTCACCTGCCACGTGTCAGGTCAAAATTCGTCCATGTGGATTCCGTATAGTACGGACTGACACGTCAGCATGATGACATCATCATTTGTACCTTCAAGTCAACCGAACTTTGACTACCAATATCTTGAGCATACGGTGTCAAATTTTGACGAAACGAACGTTGTCGGAATCGTCTCGATGAGCACTTTGATTTGACGTTGATTTTGACGAATTCCAAGATGATCAATTTTTTCGTTCCCTGTCGGCCCCTGACCGGACCTTTGACCAAGCATAACTTCCACCTACGATCTCCTTTTGACGTGATTCAAGTTGCGTCGGGATCATGTCATTGTGCTCTTCGATCTGAGACTACTTTCGGCTGATTCTGAGACTATGAAATTTTGAGGTCTTCTGGATCCACCTGGATCAACAACCCACTAAAATAATGAAATAGAATACTTTAAACCTTGCACAACCACGAATACATGATCCAACAACAATCTATTGGTGTTTAAATTCACACCTCTGGAATGCGTATTTGAAACGAACAACTATGTACAGTAAAATTGCTCTTCAAATTAGGAGGGGAAGCTCCCTCTTGCTGATGGTGTTGAAAGAAAGTAAAATAAAAACTAAGTTGCCTATCTTTTTTATCAACTAGAGCACAAGGTTTATTAAACACAAATGCCATAGCTAAGATTTTATGTTCTAAGACCTTCAACTACAACTAACTTAAGCTAAAAACGTTTCTAACTTCTCAAGTAATATGCAGAGCAAGAGAAACTAGAATGAACAAGGTTGATTCTTTGACAAAGTTCTTCAATAAACTCTTTTCCAAAAAACATCTACACACTTCAATGTAAGTTGAGATTAAGATCATAAAAGCATAACACAAATAACGGAAATATGAGACCTTATACCAAGGCAAAGGAGGCTCATGATTTTATTTCTCAAACTTCTAGAACAAAAGATACTTCTAACAAGCCTGGAACAAGATCTTGCAACTAAAGAGGCTTGCAATCTTGTTCTTACACAAGAGAACAACAATTACAATAACTCCTTGTTGGCTAAAAGAGACTCAAAAATTTGCTATCATAAAACAATTGAACAACACTTGAATAACAAATAAAAGGCACAATAGGCTCAGTGTTTTGTTATCACTAGCATGGTTAAAGAAAACTAATGAGAAAAGGCTCTTATTTATAGGCAAGCAGAGGAGTAGGGAACCCTAAAATCTCCTTGCTTTCACAATCTAGGACTTGCTCAAAAAGAAAGATTTATTTCTAAATCTAGAAAGAAGATAACATCTAACACCTAAGAAAGCATAAAAAGTGGGAAACACCAACTATTACACTTTATCTTCTTTCTCTTCTTAAAGAATGGATAAGAATTTGTTCCAAGAATAGAAAGAAAGCGGGAAGAAAGCTTCTAGAAGAAAGGTACTTTAAATCTCTATGACATCTGCTAAAAAGCAGGAAACTGTGTCCCAATTCGGTGCATCTATCCCATCAATAGAAAAATTGTGTTTTTCCAAGATATCTTCTCCATCTGCAATTGATCTCAGGAAATCTTTGACCTGATTGGTTTCCCTTTCAAACTTTGTTGACATCATCAAAATATGACTCATTCTCCTACCAACTGGATTGCCGCTATCACAGCTGCAGACAACACTCTGAAATTGAGCTTGCACTTCATCAAGCCCAACGTAGGAACCATCTTCAAGACTGTATCGAGAAGGAATCTCTGTGACAAACTCACTGATGAAAAGAAAAGCTTCGATCACCCTTTGAAATAGTGACACTTTTAGGCCAAGGGGGAATGGGAAAACACTTCTCGATCATATCATGCTTCAAACTGCAAATCAATCTGCCATCAATTGATTGAATCTCCCTTGTAGCTAGGTTGTAATGCTTGATGCAAGCAATTACGAACTTGAGACTCTGAACTGATATAGGAATAGACGCTGTTGTGAGGAGTCTAGAGTGTCCTAGGTTTCTGATTGAAGTGTTTCCTGCGCTCTCCAAAGCATGTAGATCAAACACCGGCTTGATGTGATGCAAGTCTGTCTTAGCTATTTTGAAGTAATCATGATAGAGAGTTGATTCAGTCTTGAAAACATTGGGAGTGTACTCCATTTCAGAAACCTTGAAGAATGACTGTAAACACGCCTAGGTTCAAACAAGTTCTAAGCAACTTACTATTTTTAGAATGCTGATTTTTCTTCCTCTAACGGACATATTTTTTGAAAAAAAATCTGAGATATGGGTTTTCCTCATAATTTCGTTGCAAGACAACCTAGATAATCCATTTTTGAAAATTTTGATTTTATACTTAAAAAGCAACAAACCCTAATTTCTTCAATTTTTCACAAAAAAAGTTGGCATTTGGGTTTTGTTCAAAATGTAATTAGAAATGAACCCAATTGATTAGATTTGAAAAATGTTGATGGCTGATCGAAAACGCAGCCAACCCTGAAATTTGAAATTTTCTTGAAAAAACTGTGATATGGGTTTTCTTCATAAGACTGATTTGAGAGGACCCAGATGATTAAAAATTGAATGAATTGAGGATTTCACTGACATGCAAATAAAAAGCAGCTGCTGCAACTTGATGAAGTTCTTAAAAATTTCTTCAGAAGAATGAGGTGACAAGACCCAAATGGCTGAAAATTTGAAAATCTTGATCTTTTGCTTGAAAATTTTGATCTTCTGGATGAAAAAGCTTGAAAAAGCAAGGCCTTATGCTTGCTGATCTAAAAAATTTAATGAATAACCAACAAACATGAGTTCTTGAATCATGAAAAATTCTTTAAACTTGCTGCTCCAAATTCCTCCTTTGAATGCTACCTGCGAAAATAATGAAAATTACATTGAAGAGAGGTGTTAAATAGACTGTGTTTGAAATAGGTCTACTTTCTTTTTCTTTTATCTTCAAAACCCTAAAATCAGTTGTTCAATGAACTTGGACATCCTCATCCTCTTGCAATTTTGATTTTGTTTTTAAATCTTGCAAGTTTCACTAAGGCATGAGAAGTTGGGCGCCCTTCTTGGCTAGGGGCGCCCACTTCAAGTAGTGTTAGTCATTTTTTTGATATTTTCAACTTTTCACAACTTTAACCCCCTACTTTGACCTTGATTTCTGGCTTGCAGACTAATCTAATGAGCTAGCTAAATGATTCATCATGGAGCCTGACCCGTTCTGAGAAGATTGTTCTAGAGGCGTCTCTTGCTAAAAACTTCATTTCGACCTTCAAATTCATGGGAGCCTATTTCCTCTAGGGGCGCCCATTTTGTCCAGAGTTAGCCATTTTTAATGATTTTCAATTTCTTCATTAACTCCTCTTCCACAAATGATCTTGTCAAATCTAGTGATTCATGCATTGGATTGACTGATGATTATGCTTGTTGCAAAGCTGAGGAGATATTAAGAGGGGTCTCCTAGGAGAAACTTCATCAAACAGTTGAGTTTAAGCCTTCAAAAGCTTGGGCACCCCTAGCAAGCTGGGGCCCCCAAACTCACTCGAGTTAGAATATTTTTCATTTTCACGTGTTTTCTTTTGAATCTCAATTCTTAGCTCTCATCAGACCCTCTGTTCTACTTCTCGTATCTGGAAACTGCAAACTCCGATTGACGCGCTGAATATCTCGTTGGAGAGCCGGATCAACTGTGAAGAAATCATGTTAGAGCTACATCTACAAATTCATTTGTTTAGGTCCTTGAAAACTTGGGCGCCTCTTCTCTCCGGGGGCGCCAAAAACCTCCAGACTTAGCCATTTTCTTCTTCCTTTTATTTTCAAGTTCAAACCTCCATTCTTTATGTTCCACTTTGATCTGAATCTGCTAGAGATTGGGTAGTCGGATGCTTTGACGGAGATAGGCATTGTGAAGCTGGTTGAATACTGAAGAGATTAAGCATATTCTCAAACCCTAGCTATTGAGTTAGGTGCTCCAAAAATTTGGGTGTCTTTCTTCACCTAGGGCGCCCAAAGTTCTCATACTTGTCAAATTTTGGTATTTTCATTCTTTTTCATTCTGACTTCCATTTGAATCCTCCCTATTCAACTTTGAATCCCGAGCGACTGGATGATCTGATGACTGCACCATTGGATTCATTGCGAAGCTGGAAGAGAACTGAGTAATTTTGATTGGAGGCTCAAACCTTAATCTCAACTTTTAATGCCCTAAAAATATGGGCGCCTATTCTTTCCTGGGGCACCCATGACAAGCAATGTTAGAATATTTTTCACAATCTTCACCGTCTTTCTTCGTTCTTCGTGCTTGTTCACCAACTCACCTTCTGTTGAATGCCCGAGTGTTGAATCTAATGCCTGGTAGTTGATTGGCCTCCATTGATGACCTCAGAGCTCCTGATATGCTTCTGAAAAAGTAGAATAGACTCACTAGGGAAAAATTGATTATTTTGAGATTCTCACTACTCTAGCCTGATATGGACGTATTTTGAGCTAATAAAAATTAGTTTGAACTCTAACAGACCAAATTTCTATTTTTAGAAAGTTTTTCCAGTATCCATTTCAAAAGAAACCCAAAAAAAGTTACTATGTTTAGAAAATTTCTAAAAATAGCAATTTTCCTAAAAAGTAGATATGAAAAATTGAGATCTGGGTTTTGTAGATTAGGTCACTCTAAGCAGACCCAGATCACCAGATTTTGAAAATTTTGCGTTTTAACCCCTCATGCAAGACATGCACACCCAAATTTTGATCTTTTTGACTGATTTAACAAGACTTTTACTCATTTCTTCAAAACGTCTAAGTGTAACAAAAAATTTAATTTTGGTGTACAACATAATCTCAGGAAAGATTCTACCTTGGGTTGCTAAACGATTATATGGAGAAATGCAACAAAATAGGAAGGTCATATTAACCCAACCTGGATAGAGCAAAAGTTGGTTCGATGAAACATGGGAACTCTTCCACCTCATGTTGATCATCCATCCCTTCCTTTCTGTCAGGAACTTCCATAAAAGAAATAGTTGAAAGCCAAATAGAGGGCTCGAGTCCCACACTCATTGATGGGAATGGAGATCAAAATTGTCCTCTTACACTCCTCCAGACTGATCCACATTCTCCTAACATTAAATTCCTTCCAATTCTCACGACTGTCTTTTTTTTTGTTACAGAGGAATATTACCGACCCTCCCCCCCTTTGTTTCTCCCAACTTGATCAATATTCAAGCAAAGAGAGTGAAAGATTTCTTCTTTTTAAAAAAAATTAAAAATTTGGAGGCAAAATCAAGCAATATTCTCTAGAAAATAACAAGTTTCCTTTCCGCACTAGGTTTGGAGCCCTGCATGTGCTCACAACTCTACTCTTACCATCTTTTTACTACTTTTACAATTTGTTTTAACGTTAGTTTGAAATCTTATCTTCAAAATTTATCTGAAATCACATTGTTTTATCATATCTAAATAATTATCTTTGCAAGATACTAAATCATCAATTATAATTAAATACGATTCTTTTACAATAAAATTTAATTTATTTATAAAATAATAACTACTTACTTTAAATCCCGCAAACTTAATTTATTTAATTATTAATTTGATTCATTTAAATAATTTTGTTGGAAAATTTTAATTTAATTAACTAATTAAACAAATTCATTATGTTTACCACACAATTCAATGACATGATGAACAAAGAACAGACAAATAAATACTTACTCCAATACCTAGAAAGACCACAACAGAGGGGCACTACATCCTCACCCCAAGGCTTCGACTTACTCCTAGAAGTCGATCTCAAGCATAAACAGGTAATACAAGAAACTAACAACAATAACAATGATCATACGACATTAATAGAGAGAAAATTAAACAATATTCAAAGAAAAGAAATGATACCAAAAAAATGGAGACAAAGTTGCAACAGACCACAAGAATGAGGTGATGAACAAGGATGGGGAAACTTTCTTGTCAGCTCCTATTTTCCACATCAAACCCATTGGGTGCTTATGATGCTTACCCTGTCCTGACAATGCAGGTGGAATTGAGGCTTAATTCCTACAATCCTGCATACAAACAAACGTTGTGTAACAATATATATCACAAACACACCGTGAGAGGAAATTGCAGCATAGTAGGGCACTCACGAGCGAGTGATACTACGTTGTCCCTCTCACCAGACCACACACAATAATCAAAACAACTCTAATAATTTGTAAGCAATTTTCTACTTATCAATTAGAAAAAAATAGTCGCATAAGGATGCTAACCATAAATCTAATTCATATACTGTATCAAAATTGAATTACTACTTGACATTATAAGTATCTAGTTCTATAAATTCCAATTTCGTTACCTTTGTCACCGAATTTCTGAAGCCAATTACTTGGAAATTGCTAACTATCATGGAACATAACACATTAGTATCAAAAATTCAAGCCAATTCTTTATCTCAAAATGCTACACTTTCATAAAATCATAGCATAATTATCCACACAAATGCACATTTCCATTAAATCTCATCATTTTCACACAAAACACTCCACTTCTTTCATTATTCAACACCAAATCTCACAACAATTTCATCCAAAGATCAGAATTTTACACCTTCACAGATTCAAGAAAACACAATTCATAACTCCAAAAACACAAATTTGCAATTTTCACGCACACTCGACACATTCACACACATAATGCACATCACTAAGGAACACATCACACGAAAAAACAAGGGTCCATAGTGCATCCCCGACAGGAAGGATATTGGTGCATTGCGCACTACACCGAGGGTCCTATCCTTTCTGTTGGTTTACTGCACCATTGAACCCACATTGGTCAACTAATGGAAAAAATCAGGTTACATAGTGAGCACGCATAGTGCCCAGTGTATGAACCTATGCTCTGATACCATGTTGTAACACCCGTCGTGCAAACCCCAAAGGACAACCACGAAGCACACACATTTAAAAAAAAAATACAAAGTACACATATAAAGAACCATTATACGTTATTACATAATATGATAAACATCTCAACATCTAAGTCCTTTTATTCTTTTCTTGATTTTTTTCTATTTGAGTTGCACTTTTTGTTTTAATTTCAATTTTTGCTAAATTACACTTACAGTTCACACATTTTAACTCATTTAATTATTTTATTCCATTAATTATCCTCAACATGCTATTTTCATTAAATTATCTAAATACCAATTTATATAATTTTATTTACACCTTTCAATTTATTTATTTTAGATAAATTACATGACTTTTTTAATTTAATATAAAAGTATTAAATTAAAAAGTCATGTAATTTATCTAAAATAAATAAATTGAAAGGTGTAAATAAAATTATTTAAATTGGTATTTAGATAATTTAATGAAAATAGCATGTTGAGGATAATTAATGGAATAAAATAATTAAATGAGTTAAAATGTGTGAATTGTAAGTGTAATTTAGCAAAAAATGAAATGAAAAAAAAAAGTGCAACTCGAATAGAAAAAAATCAAGAAAAGAATAAAGGACTTAGATGTTGAGATGTTTATCATGTTATGTAATAATGTATAACGGTTCTTTATATGTGTGCTTAGTGGTTGTCCTTTGGGGTTTGCAAGACAGGCTCTACAATATCTACTAGACATGGACCATCTGGAAGTTTGACCATTTTTGATGGGGCATGGTATCTATTGGCCAAGGCTCTAATTAGCTCAATATCAAAAAAAACATTAGGAACAACTAATTTGCTTATGTCAAAAGTCCATGGGTTTGACACTAGAACCCTTTCATCTCTATTCCTATAAAAATACCAATATAAATTCCACCCATACTATGGAATTATTGGGTCCCTACACCCCTGGGCTAAATCCTTAGACTTTCTTATAATCCTTATCTATTGAACTAGGTAACAGGGCAAGTAATGGTGACTGCAATGAAATTCTACTAGATTTTTCTTCCTTTTTAGTTCCTGCCTCTGATTTCTTTGGCGCCATTGTTTCAATTTTAGTGAATGATAAGTAGAATTACCCAAAATTTTGCTCACTCTACAGAATTCTTCCACTATCGTACTTTGAGCTCGCCTTTATTTAGCTTCTGCTAGCACGAGCGCACGAATTCTCAATTTTCCTTGTTAAATTTTGATATCATACCGCATTAATTTCATATCTTAAGTTCTTCATCATTCAAATCTTTCATATCAAGCTGAATTTCATACTTCGATGTTGATTGATGTGACTGTCCTTCATTTAATGCTCCAACGGCAGATTACTGCACTACCACATGATATTTTTCATCCCCCCATGGTATAGCGGTTCCTCCTTATCTCTATTCTTATTTTACCGCTCTACTGTGGGCTCCATTCCAACCCTTTTCAGTATGGCAGTGCATTATTACCTCTATTCTTAGCTTACCACTCTACCACGGGCTTCATTTCAACCCCTTGTGGTATAGTGGTTCCCTCTATTAGTATTAACCATGACCTCGCTCTACCGCAGGCAAGACATCAACCTTCCACGGTATAGCAGTATATAGTATATTACTTCCTCTACCCACCGCACTACCGTGAGTTGCTTTATTGGAGGCTACGGTAAGGCGGTAAAAGGCAATTTTGACCTTGTGGATGGTAAAAACATGGTTTTTAAGGAAAAAAAATTGATTTCATATGAAAGGACCATCAAAATTTTGAATGAAAATTCTAGTTCCAACACACATAGGCCATTCCTACAATATTTTTATCGGTGAAGCTTGCTAGTTGTTGTGTCGATATATTGTATCTTGTCAATATAAATGTAAAACATGATCGGGGTAACATAGATACTACTTGGCCAATATGTTATATCTCTTCAATTTGAAATGTGTGAACAATGGGTCTTGGATACATATAGTTTAGAGGTTTCTTCCGAAAGATAATAAGATCATTGGTAGTGGGATGTTAGGTTTTCAGGTACATCAATTATAAATTAAGGTCGTATACTGTGGTAATTAACTAATTATACGTCATTTGTGAATTTCAATTTTTTTTTATACAGTTGGTCGAGAGTGGGATGCACTACATTTGTATGTCGCAAACAATCTTGATTGGATGACAGTATGGATTGAACGATGTCAACAATTTGGTCACACATTAACATGGGAAGGTGTGGCTTCATTGGTTAAAAAAGCTCATCGTAATGGAGATTCCAATGTTACATCAAGGGAAATTGATTTAGCATATGGTTTAAGAGATAAATAGGTACGTATAAATATATTAATCACCCATATTATTTAATTATTTTCAATTATATTGATGTATATAGATGTTGAGTTTTTTTTTCTTTGCATACATTCAGCCAAGAATAAATATGTTTATCAACTGACAATGCAATAATTTTTACATGTTTGACATATTGCAGGTGAAACACCACAAGGCTATGTGGTGCAATGGTCATAAATTTCAAATAAAAAAGTTGGATGACACAAAGAAAACTTGTGATTCTAGGATAATTTCAATCTTTCAAGTGACTAATGTTTCATCTAGAAGTGACATACATCCAAAAGTCTCAGAAAATTGATACTATGAGATTTTGGATGATATACTTGAGTGTGACTTTAAGTCCTTCAAATTAGTTTTTTTCATCATCCAATGGTACAAGCTACGATTGAATGAAAATGATCCTGAGAGAACTGTTATTGAACATGATAATGGATTTACCATGGTTAATACAAGGTCAATTGAGTGAGCTAGAAATGAGCCCTATGTTCTTCCAAGCCAATGTGAGAAGGTATTTTACTTAGAGGTTCTAGGTAAACTGGGTTGGCCATTTGTTGTTATACATGATCCAAGAGGAAGGCTGGTAAAGTATAATGTGGTGGAAGAATAAGATACCGAAGAACTAGAAGATGATGTAGATGATGATTAGGATCAACAGTTAGTTGATGATGTGCCTGGCGAAGATGTCGAAGAATAGGAACTAGATCATGATGATGTAGGAGTTAGTGTTCATGAAGATGATATCCATGTGGATGATGACATTATCGAAACTGATATCAATGATGGTGATGATGATATGACCAATCCTTACAATGTCGAATTTGGATTGGATGATACAGACAAAAAGTTGGATGAAGAAGAATATCAATGACATTGAAATGTATGATTTATGCGATTATATTATATATTTGATATTGATTTCTTGATAGAATTATATTTGACTTATATGGCTACATAATTAATTCATGATATTTTTAATTTTTACCATTACATAATTAATTCATGATGTACTTTTTAATGTTGTTAATTCATGATGTTACAACTATTGTAGCTCTCCTAGAAATTTCCATATGATCAAATCCTAATTACTCTACGACTATTTATGATTAGATATTATTTGATCATATCTTTGGTTATTTCATTCCCAAAAAATTAGCGTTTCCTCATGTTGACCCCACATAGTGACATGTGAATTGGGCCAACGTTGATTTTTTTTCAATTTGTGCTTGTATGGAGTGAAACTTGACATGGTTAGCCTAGACACATGCATTGAAAATATGGGAGGGTTTCGAGACTCAAACATGAGGTCATGCTATATAACGGCATCTCGTCCTTCCTAATAATACAAGTTTCCTTATTCTTCATCTCTTTCATATATTGTTCTTAGCATTTCTTTGGTTAATGGTTTCAAAAGATGAGGCTCTCTAAGCCTCACCTTGGATCTATTACACATCAGTTTGTGCATTTTCATTAGCAATGAATATTTAGATGATCTTTAAAAAGCTCATTGAATATAAAGATGATAATAGGAAGCTAAAAAATGAGTATATTTTTTTTATGGAACCTAAACCACAAGGTTTGTCACTCTAATGCTAAAACCAAGTCAAATTAACCCCAAACACCTATTGGAAAAGTCAAAACATGCCTTTCTTTCAAATTCACAAGAATGTATAAACCTTTTGAAACCACACATGCATGTTATGAAAGGGTATGGTAATCCTACTTATAGCGGAAGTTCACATGATAAGCTAACCAATGGCACTATATTGGAGGATAAACCAACCTATGGAATTAATTTAAGAGGTAAGGGATGCCTCTTAGTGGAATTTTGAGTCTTGGATTAATCCATAGTGCTAAAATTAGTTCTAGTGTTCTTCCCTTGGTGTTATATTTATCTCTACAATTTCCCATACTTAACCATTTCATCATCCCTTTTCCCAAGCTATTTGTATCATAATATAAACTTGGTACAATCTCACATTAGCCCCTTAGGTAATTATCCATTTCCTCCAAGTTGAATGGAACCTTTTGTACCAATGCATCTATGTTTTCCTACCCTATGGATCAAGACTTGACATCACCTTAACAATTTTCTTTATGTAATAGCATATCTTCGAAGTGAATTTGGCATGCTTTAGATGTGTCAATATTAACTAGATTGAATATATTAATTTTAAAGTATCTTAACACATTCCATGACAAGAAAATGACTCATTTGGATTAAGGAGTACTTTCCTAAACCATTCCTTCATATTCAACAATCCCTTCTCACACCCACATCATAATTCATATCCATGTTAGTTGTAATGAGTGTTTTAAACGAACAATCAATGAATCATAGGATAGAAGAAAACTCATTATGCACAAGGATAAGAATAAAAAAATTGAAAGAATTGATTCACTAGATATGCTCCCCATTACTGTAATAGACCAATGTAAAAAAATAAGTCATAACAAGAATAGGACCAAAAAAAACTAGGAAAATAAACCTTGTAGACTACATTAATAAGACATTGATTGCAAGCATTTCTTCCATGATGTTTAAATATCAAAATATCAGATAGCACAATCTTTAGTCAAGTAGTATTTCAATCACTAATTCTTAGACATCCATCATGATTAAACATCACACATCATAAGCCTTTTTAACAATCACTAGGACTGTAGATAATATTCAATCATATCATAGGAAATAAATCATCAAAAATTATAAAGAAAGAGAAAACCAACTATATAAGCTCAGCAAGCCACCATACAAAAATTATATTTTGTAGAAAATAAAATAAACTATATGTTGACATATCATATATATAAACTAACTGGAGAGTTGCACCAAGAACCACTGCATCTAGCCCCTGAGTGGAGAGTTTCAAGACTTCACTAGATGAGTGTTGCAAGGCCATTGAGTCGAGGAGGAAGACTAGGAACCATTTGGCAAGAGGAAAGCTAGTGTTGGGACTGTAAAAAATATGATGTTTTTACATATGTTTTCACTCATAAATTTCTAGATTTGGTCCTACTGTATGCATATTTCACCCATATTTTTCCATATTGTCCCATTGAATCCATTGGGTCATGCATATTTTACATTCTGGTTCATTTTGGCGTGAGAATACCTCTGTCTCCCCAACCCATTGTACGTTTTTTGCTAACATAAGTTGTGTTGCCTATCGGAAAGACTTATTATTTGTCATGGTGATTGGTTTTCGCTTACAGGAACCATTCGGCAGGAGTTACGGCGTCGGCACATGGTCATAGCGAGTTTTTTGGGTCTTGCCGACAAACGCATTATGGATTCTCTTCGGCCAGACTCGGCAGTATCGGCATCATGTCTTGGTGATTATCTTTTGTCTTGGTGACCGGCATGTGGAGTCTTCTATCGGCGTAGGTTGTGACTGTCGGGGTGGTATCTCACCGAATTCAATATGTCTCCCCGACTATGCTTGTGGCAGTTTATCAGCAAAGGCTATGGGTTATCGGTGGAGGGTCTTGGCGAGTATCATTTGTCTCACCGACAGAGCACATAAGATTTTTTCCAAAGGACTTTCAGTGGGAGATATTGCGATCGTTGTAAGGTCTTAGCGAGTGACCTTCGGTCTCGCCGACCTTACACATGGATTTCCTCTCATAGACCTTTTGGTAAGAGTTGAAGTTCGCGGCAGGAGGTCATAGCGAAATATATATGTCTCGCCGATGGGTTACTAAAGGGTTTCTATTGAACGGCTTTCGGCGAGATATTGGCTATGTCTCGGCGACCAATATGTTTGGTTGAGTGCTCTTGGTATAACTTAGGAAATATCTATATGGTCTCCCCGAGTGCGATATGTCACGGCGATAATGAATCAACGAATGGCTTTCGGCAGGAGTTTTGTGCTGTCTTGGCGAACAGGTATGAGCTCGGGGTCTTTTGGTATAGCAATTTACTCTACAAGACGTCTCACCAAGGGTTGAAGGTTATAGCGATAGAGGATCCTTGTCGGCAGGAAAACTATTTTGTCTCAGTGACTTGGGATGGTTGAAGACTTTCAGTGAAACATAGTAATCTACAAGAGGTCTTTCCGATGTCAGAATGTTACGATGACTATGATCAAAACCAAAGGAACTCATCAGTGAGAGATATCTGGCGTCTCAACGAATGAAAGCATGTGAAGAATTACATTTCGATATAACATTTTGTTATCTGTATGACATCTCCCCGATATCACAGGGCTATACCAAAACATAATGAAGAAAAATGGATATTATTGACTTTGGCGTAACAAACAGTTTGTTACGGCGAAAGAGAATAGCACGAGGAATAGATGAATGCGGGATGATTAACGATTGACGATATAGTTGCCTTCGACATACCTTCTGTGTTGTCTTGGCGACTGGTTCACTGGCGAATAAAAACAGAAATTTGAATGTTGTGGCTGACATGTATATATTTGATGACCGTTGGAGGCCAGCTCGATTGGAGCTCGAATCTTGTGGAGGGCCGACATGATATTTCAATATGATTTATTTTCTCATGCTGGTGTATAAATAGGAATTTTGTAATTGTAAAACGACACCAGTTATCAGTTATTCGAGACAGTAGGAAAATTGTATGGATATAGAACAGTAAATTTATCAAATCAGAGGCTATGATGCATGTTCTAAGATGGAGTTATTTATGAATGTCAATTGATGTTGTTGCACATGTCTGGTATCAGTTATCTATTGAATTTAATAAGAGAATTGCTAAGTTGTCTCCAAGTTGGATTCTTTCTTATTGTTTAAATTGATATGAAAAGTTTGTATTCAATTTATCAGTGCACATTTGATGTACTTGTGTGATCGATTGATTGGTTCTTTCAAGTAAAGACTAAATCCTTTTAGTTAATCAAAGTAATCAGAGAGATTCAATTGGATTATTCAAGTAGAGCTTAGTAATCATATTTTTGCATGTTTATACCAGTTGTAAGCATAATCTATGCCAAATAACTTGAATTTTCTCAGAGAAGTGTTGCTAATCTTGATCTCATTTGACTCCGCATACCCAACAAGGCACTAGTCTCTGCACTTCATTATTTGAACTTATTCAGTTTTCTTTACATCTATTAGTCAAGCATTCATTTTAGGATTCAGATCAGAATATTGTTACTGTTTTCAAGTTGAATTTCATTTGTTCACCTCCCATTTCCATTGTGAACAAATTGCTTTAAGAAGATAATCAAAAATTAAGTCTGCACCATTCAGAGAGGTACACCCACCTAGGTCTTGCAGCACCTAAAGTGTAGAAGGTTGAATTCTTTCGATCTTGTCTATTACCCTAAAGCCTATCAAGAGATTGGCAGCCTCTTTAGTTATCTTGCCTGCGTTTTTGAGAGCTAACAAATTGGCGACTCCGCTGGGGAATACTTTTAGAATCAAGGCCTTAATCATAGAGTCGGGAACTATATACAGACTCCGTTGGGAATAAGAAACATCAAGTATTTTCTCATTTTTGATAAAAGCGAGTGGCGACTCTGACAGAAATTTTACAACTGTTCATCATGAATGGAAGAAGATCTTAGTACAGGGGAAGTCATATTGGAGCCCCTGCTGGCAGCAGTAAGTGGACACACAAAGATGACAGAGCTGATAAAGGAAAGAGGATCAATGAGGACATGTGCATAATAGAAAAAGGCAAAGCACCAAGAGCACATTGTGAAACATATAATTGCTATGATATATGGAGAGATGATTCAAGTGCAGAACTTTGTACCCCTGAAGATCAAAGAAATCCTTTCTCTTCTCTCGTTCCTTAGAAACAAGCTGAGTTTGAAGCTAGACTTGAGCCTGAATGAATCATAATTCAGCATGAATATGATCAAAAGATGGAAAATGATCGAAACCAGATTAATGAGAATGTGATTTCTCAAACTGATTATGAGTCTTTGACTTATGAGGAAGTCAAGGAACGGTTTGAATCTCAGAAGAAGGAGAGAGAAGAACAAGAAAAGGCCCGGATGATACAAGCAATGAAAGAATTTGAATTGCAGAAAAATCAAAACATTGCTCAGATAGCTGATTGCCCCCCGAAGTATGTGCCACCTCATAAGCAGGGAAATCATGGTGCAGGGCCTTCCGGTCCACCTGTATCTCCTCACCATCAAATGGGAAATCATCACAAGCAGCCAAATCATCTGCCTCATATTCCCACATAGCATACAAATCTGCATCCACCTCCTGGTTAGCATCACATCCCTTAGCATAATGCACAATACAATAATCCTATGCATCAGTATCAATATCCACCTATCCCTCCCCCTCACCAATACGCAACAATGATTAGGCAGTTTGATTTGACAAGGTTCCATCTATGCCCTTACCCTATGGATAGCAGCTAGAGAGGTCTGGTTCCCAAGTTTACAAGGAGCAATGCAGTCACTGCTGAAGAACATTTAAGGAGTTTCAATGTGTTCATTCAAGACATAGGTATGCCACATGAAGATTTGCATATGAGGCTATTTATGATGTCACTTATTGAAGATGTCAAGGATTGGTTTAATAGCTTTCCAGCGTATTCAATTAATTCTCTTCAAGCATTCCAAGATCGATTCCTAGATCAGTATGGGAATCTGAATGCGCTAGATGCAGCTCTTCATGAATTAATGCGAATTCAAAAAAATCAAAATGACTCAGTTTATGATTTCAACCAAAAATTCAACAAATTACATACTAAGGTAGCTCCTGGATCAAGGTTTCCAGATTCAGTAGCTTTAAGTGTTTATTTAAATGCATTTGATCCCAAAACAGGGTACGAACTGAGAAATAGATTTTCAAGAGATCTGGCCAAAGCATAGAAGATTGCATTGATAATTGAAAATAATAGGAAGGCTGCTGGTATAATTAGTAAAAGAGACAACCTGAGGCCTCCTCAGTAAAGCAATAATTATCAGTACAGACAAGAGAATACATACAAAAATGAAAACAGAAATGAAAGGCCAAAGTTGCATGACATGTCTTACAATACAGACTGGAAAGATGGGAAACCTATATCAGCTAGGCCCAGAAATAAAGACACTCCTGATCCATTGAGTAAGAAAGGAACTTACATGGTGAGTAATAATTACTTTTGTGAAGTTTGTAATCAGCCACATTCTCCAGACTATTGTGTTGTAGCTCAAAGGATGCAAGAACAAGGAATGTTGATGGATGGAGAGGATCACACGGTGTATTTGACTTCAAATTTTTTTCACCATGTTGAGGAAATAAGTTCATCTTCAGAGGATGAGGGCTATAAATATGATGTTTCCAATCAGAAGTATAATGTCCATATGGCTGAACAACAGATCTTTTATGATTCTGATGAAGATTACACGGAGCCACATCCTGCTGAGGCGCCTGCTCAATGTAATGTAAGGAGACTCACTGAAGATGAAATAGAAAGAATAACTATTGCTGTAGTTGAGAAAGCCAAAAGTCAATACTGGTTGATAAACAGAAAAGTAAATGAGCTAGATGGAGTTCCTGGGGGAATTTTTATAAAAGATCAAAAGGAAACACAGGAAATTGTAAAGAAGCCAAAAAACAAGCAGCATGATAAAATTGAATAGAAGCCAGTCCAAAAGAAGAAAGTTGAAGAATTACACAAGGAAATGCAAAAGTCTGATCAACCTAGTAAAAAAGAAAAAGGAAAAAGTAAAGGAGAAATTCCAGAACTGAAGAAGACTGTTAAGACGAAGAGCTCCTCTTTTGACTTCACACAGGCATTATTCTAGGTAAAAATGTCTGTTCCACTACTTGAATTGATGAAAATTAAGGAGTACAAAGATAATGTTGTTCAATTGATTACAAATGGGAATGAAAAACATATCAATTCTGAAGAAGTGAACAAGTAGGAAAAGATAAATAATTCAGAAGTCTGTTTGGGTGATGTTTTAACAACCCCCGCACAAGTGGATCCTTTCTTCACCACATTGCTTATAAACAATAAATTGCTGAGGAACTGCATGATAGATTTTGGTGCTGCTATAAACATTATGCCAGTTGGAGTAATGAAGCAGCTTGGCATGTGGGTTGATACATGTGAAGGGAAGTGCTATGCAATGGATAACAGACCTGTACCTGTGGTGGGCATTATGAGAGGTGTCGAAGTCAAATTGGCTACTTATCCACAGGTGGCTTATAATATAGACATAACATTCATTGATACTCCTCCTCAATTCGGGATGCTTTTGTCAAGGCAGTGGACCACAGCTGTTGGTGGAAATGTTCAATTTGATTTGTCTTATGCTACTATTCTAGTAAATGGGCAAGAAGTGAAGTTATACATGGAGCCAAGAATGAACCAGCTTGTTGATTATGTGCCTCAAGATCAAATTAATTGTTTTTGTGATATTGATCTGGGGAGTTTTAAAATAGAACCAGCTCAGCCAGAATTAATTAATAGTGATCCAATTGATAAACATGATGCACAAAATTGCAATGGCGTATGGAAGATGTATTTTGATGGAGCCTGCAGTCAAGAGGGTAATGGAGTTGGGATTGTATTTGTTTCACCTGGAGGTATTACTTTTAAATATTCTTTTATGTTAGCATTTGAATGTATAAACAATATGGTAGAGTATGAAGCTTTATTGACAGGCTTGAACATAGCTGTGAAACACAAGATTAAGTTGATGGTTGTTTTGGACGATTTTGAGTTGGTTGTTTCACAAATCAAATCAAAATATGCAGCAAAGCACAAAAGATTAAAACAATATAGGAATGTTGTATGGGATACAATTGAATTATTTGATGCATTTTCAATTGAATGGATTGATAGATCAAAGAACATAATGGTTGATATCTTAGCAAATGTGGTGCTTAAAAGAGATGACATTACACTGGCTGGGGTATCACAGATTGAGTTCAAAATAAGGCCTGTTGTTCTTGATAATGTTTATAGTTGGCATGTCTTCAATGATGATGCTCATCTTTTGAAGTTTCTTCATTGTATTGATCAGTATGAAGCCCAAGAAATTGATTTCAAAACAAATAAGCTTCCTAAAGGATTAGTGGCACTAGAAAGGGTGTATGACGGAAATGATCGGTCCCTTATGAAGCAAATACCAATTAGAAAGGAAGATGTTGAAGAGATTAACTTGGGGACTAAAATAACACCAAGAAAGGTGTACATAGGCAAGAAGATAAGCCCTATAATTAGAAGAATGCTGATAGAGTTGCTGAGAAAATACAAGCATGTTTTTGCTTGGTCTTATAAAGATCTGAAAGCATACAAGGAAGATTCATTTCAGCATGAAATACCATTGAAGCCAGACGCCAAGCCTTTTAGATAGAAGCAAAGGCCTATATATCCAACACTGGAGCCTAAGATGTAGGAAGAATTGACAAAGCTTAGAGATGGAGGAATTATCAAACCAATCAGGCACTCAATATGGGTTTCGAATTTGGTTCCTGTGAGAAAGAAGAATGGTGATATCAGATTGTGTGTGGATTTTAGAAATCTGAATATGGCATCTCTCAAAGATAATTATCCTCTACCCAACATGGAGGCAATATTGCATAAGGTGATAGGCTGTGAGCTATTATCTATGATGGATGGGTTTTCAGGATACAACCAGGTTAAATTCAAGGAATCTGAGCAATACAAAACAACATTCACAACTCCTTGGGGAGCATATGTATACATAAGAATTCCATTTGGTCTCACAAATGCTGGAGCGACTTTCCAAAGAGCCATGGATGTAGCATTTGCAGACTTGATCAATGTTATCATGGTAGTATACCAGGATGACTTGACTACTTATTCAAAGAAGGCTAAAGATCATGTGCAACATCTTGAAAAGGTATTTATTAAAGCTCTTAAATATGTTATTAGTTTGAATCCAAAGAAGCGTCATTTCACAGTCACAGAGGGTAAGCTCTTAGGACATATTGTTTCAAAAGAGGGAATTATAATAGATCCTGAGAGAGTTGAAGCTATCGATAAAATTCCTATTCCCAAAACTATCAAGGCAATACAATCATTCTTTTGACAAATTAATTTTGTTAAAAGATTTGTCTCTAATTTTGCTGAGATCATTAAGCCCATATCGAAGATGTTGAAGAAAGGACAAAAAATGGATTGGACTGCAGAAGCTTTAGATGCTTTTATATCTATCAAAAAGGCTATCAAGGAGGCTCTTGTACTTAAGTCTCTAGATTTTGCAAAGCCTTTTCAGATTTTTTCATTTGCTTCAATGCACACTATTGTTGTTGTTATGTTACAAAAGAATAATGATGATCATGAATAGCCTATGTCTTTCTTTAGTAAATCATTACAGGGGTCTGAATTGAAGTATGACATAATGGAAAAACAGGCTTTTGCATTGGTAAAGGCCACAAAAGCATTCAGACCATATCTTGTTGGAGTGAAGGTGATTTATTATGTCCCTCATGCTATTGTTAAAGATATCTTGACACAATCTAAAGTAACAGGAAAGAGATGCAGATGGATTAACAAGATTCAAGAGTTTGACATGGAGATATAGATCACTAAGTTAGTAAGAGGTCAAGGCTTGGCTAAGCTGATGGCAGAATCAAATATTGAAGCAAGTCAAGTCTGTAATGTTGAAGAAGGGATTGCAATTGCAAGCATTGAGCACACTCCCTGGTATACTAATATCATGCATTATCTTAAATACATGAAGTGTCCAGAAGGATTGAGTGATAGCCAGAGGAGAACTTTGAAGTTGCAGGCATCCAAATATGTTTTTATGGATGGGGATCTCTTTTGGAAGAACAAGGATGGCATATTGTTATTATGTCTGGACGAGTCACAGGCCAAGCATGTTCTAAAAGAAATGCATGAGGGAGTTTGTGGAGGACATTATTCAGCAAAGACAACTGCACACAAAATTCTCAAGGCAGGTTATTATTGGCTGAAGGTTTTTAATGATTCTTTTACACATGTGAGAAGATGTGAGGCCTGCCAAAAGTTTTCTGGAAGATTGAAGTACCAGGGTGCTTTGCCACTTCGACCCTTGCAGGCTGATGCCCCTTTCCATCAATGGGGAATTGATTTCATTGAAGAGATGCAGGAGAATTCAAGTGGAGGACATAGATGGATACCGGTTGCCATTGATTATTTTACAAAGTGGGTGGAGGCAATCCCAACCAAGCAGGCTACAAGTAAAGATGTAACAAATTTCCTGATGGACAACATTATCACTAGATTTGGTACACCATTGAGGATAATCATAGACAATGGGATGTGCTTCAGATCAGATGGATTCAAAATCTTTTGTGGTAAGTATGGCATTACTATTTCTTATGTAGTCCCTTATCATCCACAAGCCAATGGTCAAGCAGAGTCCAACAATAAGAGTCTCTTGAAGATTATAAAGAGGATGTTGGGATAGAACAAGAAGGCTTGGGATTCAAAGTTAAAATTGGTTGTGTGGGCTAATAGGATCACTGTGAAGAAGGAAATTGGAAAATACCCATTTGAATTGGTGTATGGAGCACAAGCTAGAATGCCTTTGCAAAATTTGTTGCCAGTCTACAAATTTGTCTTACAAGAAGATTTGGAAGTTCCTAGGCCTATGAAGGACATAATGGAACAACTTGATGAACTTGATGAAGTAAGGAGAGAGGCCCAAAGTCAAAACATGAAGTTACAGACACAGATGAAGTATCTTTTTGACAAGAAGGCAAAGGATAGAAAATTTGAAGAGAATGACTTGGTGTTGATGTGGAATGCAAGGTGTCAGGAGAAAGGAAGGCATGGTAAATTTGAAGCTCTTTGGCTGGGACCTTTTGTTGTTGTTGGAAAGAAGGGTGAAGACTCATACTATCTATAGAACATGGCTGGTGAAGATCAGGAATTTCCTATTCATGGGCAATTCTTGAAGCAATTTTTCTCTTGAGAAACATAGAGGATTAAGGGTTGCCAGTGCATGGACAACTCTTGCTTATCCTCTTTAAAATTATTTTCCATGCATAGTAGTTTAGGATTTTTCCCATCTCCATTTCACTCTCATTTTTCATTCACCTCCATCTTGCATTCATTTTGCATTCATTCCTTCATGCTTCATTTCCATTTCCATTCTGCTCACTGGCTCATCATTTTGTGTCTGGTTTGCTACCAGAGATTCTGGATCCTTGCAATGTTCTCACTATCATTCATCCCCAGATGGAACCACTATTGGGACTGTAAAAAATATGATGTTTTTACATATGTTTTCACTCATAAATTTCCAGATTTGGTCCTATCGTATGCATATTTCACCCATATTTTTCCATATTGTCCCATTGAATCCGTTGGGTCATGCATATTTTACATTCTGGTTCATTTTGGCGTGAGAATACCTCTGTCTCCCCGACCCATTGTACGTTTTTTGCTAACATAAGTCTGTGTTGCCTATCAGCAAGACTTATTATTTGTCATGGCGATTGGTTTTCACTTACAGGCACCGTTCGGCAGGAGTTGCGGTGTCGACACATGGTCATAGCGAGTTTTTTGGGTCTTGCGGACAAACGCATTATGGATTCTCTTTGGCTAGACTCGGCGATATCGACATCACGTCTTGGCGATTATCTTTTGTCTTGGTGACCGGCATGTGGAGTCTTCTATCGGCATAGGTTGTGACTATCGGGGTGGTATCTCACCGAATTGAATATGTCTCCCCGACTATGCTTGTCGTGTTTTATCAACAAAGGCTATGGGTTATCGGCGGAGGGTCTTGGCGAGTATCATTTGTCTCACCGACAGAGCACATAAGATTTTTTCCAAAGGAATTTTGGTGGGAGATATTGCAATCATTGTAAGGTCTTGGCGAGTGACCTTCGGTCTCGCTGACCTTACACATGGATTTCCTCTCATAGACCTTTCGGTAAGAGTTGAAGTTCATGGCAGGAGGTCATAGCGAAATATATATGTCTCGTCGATGGGTTACTAAAGGGTTTCTATTGAATGACTTTTGGTGAGATATTGGCTATGTCTCAGTGACCAATATGTTTGGTTGAGTGCTCGCGGTATAACTTGGGCAATCTCTATATGGTCTCCCCGAGTGCGATATGTCACGGGGATAATGAATCAATGAATGGCTTTTGGAAGGAGTTTTGTGCTGTCTTGGCGAACGGGTATGAGCTTGGGGTCTTTCGGTATAGCAATTTACTCTACAAGACATCTCGCTGAGGGTTGAAGGTTATAGCGACAGAGGATCCTTGTCGGTAGGAAAAACATTTTGTCTCAGTGACTTGGGATGGTTGAAGACTTTTGGTGAAACATAATAATCTACAAGAGGTCTTGCCAAAGTCAGAATGTTACGACGACTATGATCAAAACCAAAGGAACTCATCAGTGAGAGATATTTGGCGTCTCAGTGAATGAAAGCATGTGAAGAATTACATTTCGATATAACGTTTTGTTATCTGTATGACATCTCCCCGATATCACAGGGCTATACTGAAACATAATGAAGACAAATGGATACTTATTGACTTCGGCGTAGCAAACAGTTTGTTACGGCGAAAGTGAATAGCACGAGGAATAGAGGAATCAGGATGATTAACGATTAACGATACAATTGCCTTCGACATACCTTCTATGTTGTCTTGGTGACTGGTTCACTGGCGAATAAAAATAGAAATTTGAATGTTTTGGCCAACATGTATACATTTGATGACCATTGCAGGTCAGCTCGATTGGAGCCTGAATCTTGTGGAGGGCCGACATGATATTTCAATATGATTTATTTTCTCATGATAGTGTATAAATAGGCATTTTGTAATTGTAAAATGACACTAGTTATCAGTTATTCGAGACAGTAGGAAAATTGTATGGATATAGAACAGTAAATTTATCAAATCAGAGGCTATGATGCATGTTCTAAGATGGAGGTATTTATGAATGTCAATTGATGTTGCTGCACATGTTTGGTATCAGTTATCTATTGAATTTAATAAGAGAATTGCTAAGTTGTCTCCAAGTTGGATTCTTTCTGATTGTTTAAATTGATATGACAAGTTTGTATTCAATTTGATAGTGCACATTTGTTGTACTTGTGTGATCGATTGATTGGTTCTTTCAAGTAAGGACTAAATCCTTTTAGTTAATCAAAGTAATCAGAGAGATTCAATTGGATTATTCAAGTAGATCTTAGTAATCATATTTTTGCATGTTTATACTAGTTGAAAGCATAATCTATGCTAGATAACTTGAATTTTCTTTGAGAAGTGTTGCTAATCTTGATCTCATTTGACTCTGCATACCCAACAAGGCACTAGTCTCTACATTTCATTATTTGAACTTATTCAGTTTTCTTTACATCTATTAGTCAAGCATTCATTTTAGGATTCAAATTAGAATATTGTTACTGTTTTCAAGTTGAATTTCATTTGTTCACCTCCCATTGCCATTGTGAACAAATTGCTTTAAGAAGATAATCACAAATTAAGTCTGCACCATTCAGAGAGGTACACCCACCCAGGTCTTGTAGCACCTAAAGCGTATAAGGTTGAATTCTTTCGATCTTGTCTATTACCCTAAAGCATATCAAGAGATTGGCAGCCTCTTGAGGTATCTTGCCTGCGTTTTTGAGAGCTAACAGCTAGAGTTAGAGGTGAGGGCACTCAGAAAGGGAAAATTGACCAAGGGACAATGACTGTAAGTTATTTTTCCCCCACATTTAGAAATCATGTTGCAAGTATAGTGATTTAGACTCTATTTGTTCCTATCAAGGTGTTGCATGCTATATTTTGGTCAATTTGAGCCAATGTCCCATTGACAAATCCGTCACCATAGATTTCATTTCCTTCACCAATTGAAAAATCCTACCCAAAGATCAAAAACAATTGTCACATATCAACATGCCAATGGGAGATATACTCAAACCATAGAGATTGGATACCAAGACTACAGGTCACTTGGAGGCTGCATGATGTGCACATTTGTAGGTAGGAGTCTTCAAATGTGCAAAGATCCAGGCCTTCAAAAATTTTCCATCAAGCAAATCAATAATAACAAACAAACCATTGCCAATATGTAACAAAAATGTGCTAGAAACTAGGTGTTGGAAAGATGTAAATCCTGCAAATAGGCTATACATGCCACAAAATTCTTGCAATAAAACAACAAAATAATCCTTCAAAAAGGACCAATAGGCCAAATTTTTTAAATGGCCAAAATATTGCGAAAGAGAAAATGTCAACCCAAAATTGCACAATGGCAGAGGGCAGATTGGCCTTTGCCAATTTTTTTACAATGGTCAAAAAAATTCAAAAAAATTTAAAAAATCAAAGTTATCGAAATTGACAAAATGAAAGGTTTTTTTTTTTTGTTTCCCTGCCCTTTTAGACACAACGATGGTGTTTTTTTGGATCCATGATGCTTTTTTGATAGGCCTATGTGTGGGAGTCACTTCAAAGCATCAAAGTCCGTTTACAAAGTATTTTCATAAAACCCTAAGGGCTTAACCTTCATAATTACTTTGTTCACAGACTGTACACACAGTTTTTCAATCAAGAAACTTCATCCCCTCACATATTATCTTTATGATTTTTCCCTAAATCTACTGAAACATGAAAGAAAATTCATAGTAGGATAATCTCACAAGAAACCAGAAGATTCCACCAATTAATAAAGGAGAAACATAATTATTTCTATCTCTTCTTACCCTAACTGAGGGTTTTAGCAATCTGAAGTAAATCCACAATAACTCACATAAATCTTAACTAAAATGCATGAAATTTGATGTAATAGGAAGGTGATTGATATTATTATTATATCCAACCATTCTACCATGCCTTCAAGGCCGTAAAATTTCGTACAATGCCTGGAAATGCAAGATTTCTAAAGAAAAATTATTAAAAATCAGAGATTTTCCTTGAACTTATTCTTTATTCAACCACCCTCAAAGTTATAAAAGATACAAGATCTTTTTTAAAGGTAAAATAATTGACTTTTAGCCTTCTAACTACCTCTAACCTACCCTAATGACTCTTCATCTCTTAATATTTCCTTTTTGATTAAGTTGACAATTTTTTACATTGTTTTCATTTTTTCATTTTTGGACTTAATAAACACCAAATGACCTCAACATGACCTCAAATATATGAAACACGACTCTAATAAAATGATTTACAAAGTAGGAACAATAACATTGAATCAAATTTCAAAACATTGCTTCATAGAGGCCTAATTATTCTAAGGTGCTCCTATACCAATACAAGAGATGATAAAAAGACAAGGAGCCACTAAAAACTTCTGAATATCCGAAAGAAACAAGGCAATGACTCCTCTAGATGTTCCCAAAACCCAAGGCTTCAAAACACAAGGTTGGTGACCCTACAAACCATTCCCATGCTTACCAAGTGATCTCTAATCATCAGACCCTTACAAGGTTTATTGATACATTCACAACTATTGTTACCTCCACATGCATTTGACTAGTAATGACAACCTTGGTTTTTTAATCCTCCAACCCCATACCTCAAGATCACATCACCATGAAAGAACTTCATCCAACATCCTTATGAGTGTAGGTACCACCAAATAGGTATTTGTTAGATTTTTCTTCCTCGAGCGAGGGAAATTTAGGAAGAGAAGAGGAAAGCGAGACATGTAGTAGGTCTAAAAGAGGGAGATCAACTAGAGGTCAAAAGATTAGAAGAAAATTCCGTAAACGCATGGAATTTTTTTGCTGCTAAAGGGGCCCTGGAGGTACAAACATCTACGAAAACAATGGGTACCCAAGGAACTTCCTCCAATAAACACTGACTTTTGTGTCAACGAGAGGATATATTGCATAGAACCATCGTCATTACATGGTTTGGGCCTATTTTGCATGGAAGGCATAAAGGTTTGTTATGAAAAAGTTACTAAATTGATGGAGTATGTCGGACCCTATTATAGTTACAAAGATTGGATGCAGTTGGTTCGATATACACAAAGTATGCGTAGGTATGCACTATCAGCAAATTATATACAACTAAAAGATAAGGATAAAAATAAAGGAATGGCTATGTACATTGACAGAAGGCCAAAAGCATAAGGGAATATTGCAGGGTTTATAAATAGTACATGACCTGAGTCAACAAATAAGCAACCCAATTGCATATTCGAGGCGCGCGAGGGAGACCATGTATTCGTATGTGTGATAAAATCAATAACTACAGGGGAAGAGTTGCTAATCAATTACAATTTGAATCACATAGATAAAAACATAGTTACTATGGGGGTGGTACTTACTATATACCATTTTACCCAACCTCCAATTAATGACTCCAATATACCATTTTATTATTATGTTTTTTTTGTAAGTCTATTGGTTTAATTTCGGTAATATTTTTTTATATTTATTTTTTGTCACAACGGGACATTGATCATAGGGGGAAGGCTTCGGCCCAAAGCACAAATCATGATGCATCTTCAGGTGCTTCTACCTTACAGGTTTACCTCATTGTAATTGTACAAATTAGATACGAGTAAAAAAAAAATTATTATTATGTTTTTTTCATAAGTTTATTGGGTTAATTTTGATAATGTTTTTAATATTCTTGTCGCAGTCAGATGATTGGGGAAAGGCACCAGTAGTAGAGGAGAGCATCCATAGAGAGGTGCAATCACTATTATGTGATGATGACATTGCATATTTTGTAAACCCTCTAGATATGATAAGGAAGACCCAAAAAAAATGCAATGAATAAATCCTTCAGTTGTTATTCATAGTGCCTCGAACAGATGAGATAATAGAAAGGGTTAAAATATTGATTGAGAGAGCACGAAACTTGCAAGTAAGCTGTCATGAGATCTTTAATTATAACATAAGTTCATTCATGGTTTTATATTTTTTACTCTTTTATGTCATGAACTAAAATATGTGTTGTTTTTACAGGATTTTTTGTGTTCTCATGATGCTGCCCAGGGAGTAGGGGTTGGTACAAGTGTTGATCCTGATTTTCCTGCGCATACATCACATCATCCAACCCCATCATCCGTGCCTATATTTTTAACTAAAATTTCAGCAACACATTGCATGTAGGCATCGGGTAGTGCACCCTTTGGCAGCAAACACATGCCAGAACATGCGTCAGGACATGTACCCGGGGATGCAGAGGCCATTAGTACTGGTGATGTTTTAGCAACATTTCCTGGATCTTCCCGTATGACTAGTATAGGAACATTTCCAGTCACATTTGTGGTGACTGAGGATTTTGTTCCCATAACGATAGAGAAACACCCAGGTACTTTAAAATATTTTAATTATTATTATATATAATCTAATTGAAATTTACTTATTGATCACTCTTTTTAGACTAATGATCCCATGATCATTTTGTAGGAAATGATGTTTTTTATAAACATCTAAATGATATTACATTGGAGATCTTTGGGCCCACCATACGTACATGATGGAATTCCCAAAATAAAGATTTAAAAGATGAGCTCATTAACCGTTTAGTTGTATTGTTCAGTAATAACACATTCAACCGAACCAAGGTCCTTAAGAAAGTTGTTACCTATCTAAAGTATGTGAGAGACCAATATAGGTCACATTTAGAGAACAAAAAAAAGTAGGAGCATCTCCCCATGATTCTGGAGAGGGAGTGGAAGGACCTGGTGTCAGATGGAAAGGAGAAGGCTTAAAAGAAAAAAGGAAAGACACCACTGGGCCAAGGAAGGTATGTGATACTATCAACAATGTAATTATATACTAATTACTCTTTCTTTTTACATAATCTAATGTATTTCAAACTTTTCATAGGCTTCCCAACATATCAAAGGAAACAAAGGAAAGACTAGAAAAACACAGGCAACACAAACTTGGCTCTGGTGGTTATATGAAATTAGTCACACGAATTGTAAGTATCAATAAATGAAATATTGCATCCAAATAATAAATTGCAAACAATTTTGGTTTTATCACACCATAGAAGAAAAATTCATGATCTTATGCAAAAATGCAGGGCTCTAAATTCAATAGAGTGCCCACAAAAGAGGACCTGAAGATTTCCTTCCAACAAGGCTATGGAGTCGTGGCTAAACGCATAAGACTCTTGACTGGGAAAACACAAGCTTCCACTGCATCCAACACACAGGAAGTTTATTTAAAATTGAATACTTGTGCAATGTATTTAATATTAATTTCCACCATAAAGTAATTACGTGCCTATTTTTTTAAAAAAGGAAAGCAATGATAATACTACACATGACATTGGAATGCAGCCTAGTGAGGGTGGAGCACAACCTGCAGATGAAGGTCATGGTGTGCATCCTCGTACTAGATGTATTCATGTGCTATACAAAACGCAGTATGGATTAATAAAATTAAACATCTTTAATTGCAATTAGTGTATTAATTAATGTAACCTTTCGTGTTTCAACTTTAGAGCATGTAGAGTGTGATCAACATGTTGAGCATGATCAGGCTAGACAAGATTAGGAACATGATGTGGCCCCATTAGGTAAAGAGGACCACTCTAATATTTTTTTAAACATATTTAATTGCAATTGGTGTATTAATTAATGTAACCTTTCGTGTTTCAACTCTAGAGGATTTAGAGGGTGTTCAACATGTTGAGCATGAGGCTATAAGAAAAGATCAAGAACATGATGTGGCCCCATCAAGTAAAGAGCACCACTCTAATGTTATTTTAATTAATGAAATACTTGTAACAATAATAATAAAACATATCAATTTAACATTTCTTTGTTATTGCAGTAGATCCCCCTTGCAATGGCCTCCACATCATGAGTACATGACTAGGCATACATTAAGATCATGAGCAGAGGGAAAAACAACTAAAGGGGGGACAAATGATTTAGAAAACTATACTCCACTTCTTTTTTAGCTACAAAAAGGAAACCAAAAAAAGTGATTGTAATCATATTATGACAACCATATTTTTGATAATATGTAAAAACTAAAAGAATGAATGTTATATGTTATTAATGGATGAATGAATGATTAATGTTATATGATCGGGTATGGGGAATTGAGAGTGATGTGAGGGGGGGAGGGGCCAAATGAGCTTCCACCATCATGTGGTTGGCCCTGTTAAGTAGAGAATATTAAACTATTCTCGAAACAAAGAGAAGCTCAATAAGGTAATGCACTTTTCAATATTTCATTATGTTGCAATTTTAAGCTTATGCGATTTTCATTAGTTCTCTTTGCTTCAATATGTTACCCTATGTACTTATTTTACTTTTTAACACATCTCATATGTTACCCTCAATGAGAAATTTTGTAGGGGAAGCTATCCACAGATGGATCTCGCGTCTAGGGATATACGAGTTTGGATTAGAAAAAATTGGGATGTACTCATGTAGTGCAAAAACAAAAGAGAAGAGCCCAACCATTTCAACACAAGAATTGGCTTGAGACTGGTATGTGGTTTGAACTAGGTATGGGTATGAGGGGTCTAGGAGAGAGCCTTGTAACACAGCTGGTATTATTTCTAGTTGAACTCAATTGTACTATTTGTAAATCATTAGTTGTGGATTTAATTTCTATTTGAACTCAATTGTAATCAGGTGGGCTTCATACGTTGCAGGAACAATACTTGTTTTGATTCATGAGCTTGGTGTGCAGTTCAATGATGGAATCAACATACTTGTATGTTGTCTTTACACTAAATTTTTCCTGTAAAATGTTAAGAATATATTTTAATTTATTTCACTATGAGAGAAGACATTGAATAAGAGTATCATAGCAAAACACTCAATCATCAAGGAACTTTAGTCCCAAATAGAATTAGGAGAAGATAAAATACACAAAACTTCAACAATTCACTTTCATTCACCAAAAATCCATCAATTCCTCTTGAAACCATAAGGCTATCAAACATCACAAACACCAAATTAGTATTTCAAACCCTTTATCAGATTCCAATTCAACTTATCCACCATCAAAATGTCTGTAACAATCAATAACCAGATTTGAATCATTGAAATAAGTCCATACTCTCTACAAGTACCAATCCACTCATCTTAGAAACTTACTTTACAAGGATAATTAACAAAAATCCAATCATCACTTAAATAGCTTGAACAACATGTTCTTGACACAAATACTTACTCACCAATCATTGACCCATCAGACTTGCCCTTGGTTTGTAATCTATATGTCTTTTTCCACATAGGATTCACCTTGCTCAATACATCAAGTCCTTCAACCTGCCTTCAAGCCTCTATCAAACACTTAGGTATCATTTGTAACATCAATAAAGCAACATTAGATCATAATTCAAACACGGTTTTATTAGAATATTAGGTTCTACATTCAAATTACCATTTTGCACAAAGAAACCAACCTGCCCCAATCAACAATTCTAAACAGTTAATCTTCTAAACTCCTTCCAAGCATTTAGGCACCTTTACTAATTACATTTAGATAGGTTCCCATCATAAAACATCCATTCTTTCACTGTTTGACAGATTCACATCTTATGAGCAATCTACACGCCAATCTACTAGTAGGACAACAAACCCATGTATTGGGTGGCATCATTCCAAATTCAAAGCATTTCCATAAACTTCACACACATTTAGAGACCCATTCCCACTATCTTTAACATGCCACAATCCCAAACTTCAATGTTAGGAACAATCATCAATAAAACTGACTGTGTGTTTCCAAAAGAGCCCTTATTAGGCCATATATACAAAGAAAGTTGTCTTGAAACGCCTCCAATACACAAAATAACTTGAAATAGTCTTACATAATGCCTCAAAACTAAAGATTCAATTACTTTCAGGGGAAAAAAGGCTTCATATAACCGTGTTAGGGAGGGAAGATGTTTGAACGAATAATTTTTTTTTAAAAACTGTAGGGTTTCGTTGCAATTTCGATGAGCATAGCCCGAAGAACCACAAAAAATTGTGATGCAGTTGTTGTACACACGATGTAGTTTTTGTCGTAATGGAAATGACAGTTTGCTCCACCTCATCAGAAAATGGATGAATGTTTGGTGTTTTGTTGATGATTTCAAATGGGTGTTCTGCAACGTTTTGTGATTTTTTGTGTCGATAGATGGACGAAGTTATGTTGATTTTGCAACGGACACCGCCGACATTTTCCATGGTGCTGACCGACGATACTGGGTCGTGGTTTCGATGTATAAATGGATGAAGTTATGTTGATTTTGTGATGAACACCACCAACATTTTCTATGGCACTGACCGACGATGCTGGGTCATGGTTTCAACATATAAAAATTGGTCATTAAAGCGACAAAAATCCAACGACGAAATTTAAATCAGTGTTGCATCAGTAAGTCGACAATAATTACTCAATATGTCACCAAACATTCATTGTAATTTTTAGTCAAATACAGTAGTGAATTAAGCTTCCCATGGGTTCATGTCTTATCACTAATATTTAGTGATATGTTGTGGGAGCAATCACTCCTAGTTTCTACCTTAGATATTCAAATTGATCCTTTGAAAGAGGCTTGGTGAAAATTTCAGCCACTTGTTCTTTGGTGGGAACATATTCCATGTTGACCTCTTTGTCTGCAACCTTCTCTCTAATGAAATGATACTTTATGGATATGTGCTTTGTTCTAGAGTGCATCACTAGATTCTTTGAGATATTTATTGCACTTTAGTTATCACAAAGAATAGAGATAAATTCTTTGTACTCTACATTGATGCCCTTAAGTGTATGCTTCATCCATAGGACTTGAGTACAACATTTTGTAGTTGCTACATATTCTGCTTCTACCATGGATAGAGTGATTGATTCTCGCTTCTTGCTCATCTAGGAAACCAATTTGTTTCTCAAAAAGAATGCTTCACCAAATGTGCTTTTCTTGTCATCTACACTTCCTGTCCAATCTACATCTGTGTATGATGTTAAGCTGAAATCTTTTCTCTTGGGATACCACAGTCCATAATCAATAGTGCTTTTGATATATCTGAAAATTCTTTTCACTGTGTTTACATGAGACTCTTTTGGTGCATCCTGGAACTTTGCAACTAAGCATACTGCTTGCATAATATTTGTGTTTGATGGAGTTAAATACAGTAAACTACTAATCATTGACTTGTATATAGTTTTATTTGTATCCGGTGATTCATCTAATTTACTCAACTTGTAGCTAGTTATCATGGGGGTACTGACTGGTTTGCTATCCTCCATACCAAATTTCTTAAGAATTTCCTTAACATATTTTGTTTGAGATATAAATATCCCATTGTTAGTCTAAACAATTTGTAAACCAAGGAAAAATGACAAATCCCCTAACATTGACATCAAAAATTCATTTTGCATATATGTAGAAAATATTTTACACATTTTATCAATGTTACCTCCAAATATGATGTCATCTACATATACAAAAACAATAATCATGTGCTCACCTTCTGAATTAAAGTATAGATTGCTATCTACACATCATTTCCTGAATCCTTGTTGTTTCAGGTATTGGTCTAATCTAGAATGCCATGCTCTAGGTGCTTGCTTAAGACCATACAATGACTTCCATAATCTACACACATAATGATCATCTTCTAACAGCTGAAATCCTTTTGGTTGTTCTATGTAGACTTCCTCTTCTAGGTTTCCATTAAGGAATGAAAATTTAAAATCCATTTGATACACTTTAAATCCTTTATACAATGAAATATGCAAGAAACATTCTAATTTCTTATAATCTTGCTATAGGTGCAAATGTTTCTTCAAAATCAACACCTTCAACTTGTGCATACCCCTTGCACACTAATCTTGCCTTATTTCTTCATATAGCTCCATCTTCATTTAGCTTGTTTCTAAACACCCATTTAGTGCCAATTACATTTTTGCTTGGGGGTGTAGGAACCAAATCTCATGTTTTATTCTTTTTCAATATGATTTAGCTCCTCTTCCATCGCCTCTATACAATTCTCATCCTTTTTGGCCTCAATAAAACTTTTTGGTTCAATCTGAGATAGGAGAGAAAAATTAACTTGTTCCTTATTCTTTGCAAGTCTTCTTCTAGTCCATTCTCCTTCATTTTTGTCCCCAATTATCTGATTTGTAGGATGATCCTTCTGTACATACTTTGCAGTTGCATTCTCTACCTCTTCTTCAAATTCTTCTTCATTATTTTCCACATTTTCTTCATAATCTTAATCATCTTCAAATTCATTATGATCAGATTTGATATGCTTTATATTTTCATCAATCTTGAAATTGATGCTTTCCACAACCTTGTCTAGTCTTTTGTTATAGCATTTATAGGCTTTTCTTTGGGTGGAATATCCTAGAAACATTCCTTCATCACTTCTTGATTCAAAGCTTCCCAAGTTCTCATCTTCTCTCTTAATGTAGCATTTTCTTCCAAACACTTTGAAGTTCTTAACAAAAGTAAGTCTACCATACCACAATTCATAAGGGGTGATATCATGATGTGCTATGATTTGAACTCTATTCAGAATATATACTGCAGTATGAATAACTTCTCTCCAAAACATATAAGCTAATTTGGCCTCATTTAACATGGTTCTGGACATGTCCTTGAAAACTCTATTCTTTCTCTCAACAACTCCATTTTTTTGTGGAGTTCTAGGTGGATAATACTATATCTTGATTCCATGTGCCTCATAGTATTCAACAAATTCACTTGAGGTAAATTCTCCTCCTTTTTCTGATCTCAAACATTTAATTCTTCTTCCCAATTCTTTTTCAACCATTTTCTTGAATATCTTAAATATTTCAAATGCTTGTGACTTGTCTCTCAGAAAAGTTACTCATGCCATTCTTGTGTATTCATCAACTAGCAACATAAATTACCTCTCTCCTTTCATTCCCCTTGTTCTTGTAGGTCCACACAAGTCAATATGAACTAGTTACAATGATTTAGTAGTTGAATACTCTTTAGTTGGAAAAATAGCCTTTGTTTTATTTCCTTACTAACATTCTTTGCATATGAATTTTGTAGGATTGGCTATTTTAGGCATGTGTCTTACTAAATCTCTTCAACTTACCTTCACTAGATTATCAAAGTTTATGTGACCTAATCTTCTATGCCATAACTAGCTTCATCAACTTGTCCTATCAAATAGCTTTAACCTTTTACTTCAAAAAGGTTATAAAGATTGTTTTCAATTCTCAATCCTTGTGCAAATGTCTTCCCATTCTTTCTAATTTTTCAACCTTATGAATCAAATGTGACTTTATATCCATTGTCACATATCTAACTCACACTTAGCAGATTGTGCTTTAATCCTTCAACATACAAGACATCTTTTGTGAGATTTTTACCATCTAGACTTAGTATATCTTTTCCACATATTTTGACTGTTGTGTTATCACCCAAACTCAAAAATCCTCCATTATATTTCTTGAGTTTGATGAATTTACTCTTATCTCTAGTCATGTGCTTAGAGCAACCACTATCTATCACCCATATATTTTGCTTCATGGCATGCAGTTTTTTCTATGCAATCATTGATTGTGTGGATCTTTCTCCTTTTTCTTTTCACACATTCTTAGCTTTCTTTTCTATCTTCTCCTCCATAATTTTAGACTCTTCATTTTCTCTAGGAGGTGGATATTTCTTTTTCTCATTTTGACTTTTGGTCTTGTAAACATTTTTCTACAATTTTTAGCTATGTGACCAAAGTTATTATAGCTATAACAAACTATATTCATATCCACTAAAGGAGAAAATAGATTCTTTCTCACAAAGTTTACACTCCTCTTAGGAATGACTCTACATTCTCTAGCCCTATGAACAAACTGATTGCATGTATAACAACATCCATAAAAGTATGAAGAATACCTTGTCATAGAATTTTGTGCCTGATGAGGTGATCTTTTGTGCCTTTGATTCCTTGTGTCTCTCACCCTAGTGAATCCATCAACATCAATCATTTTGATATTCTTCCTTCTCTTCTAATGATCAGGAGTTGATTGGTTATCCTTCTTGTCTACAACAGGATTTTTTTCCTCTGTAGTTTTCTTTGTCTCTGCATATTTCTCAGTGGATATACTCCCTTTGTAATCTCTTTCATCAAAAGAATGAGCCTTTTCTCCCACTTTAAATCTTTCGTACAACCTTACAGAAGTGCCTATGAAGGTACTCTTACCTTTTTCAAGCCCTAGTCTAGATTTTTCTTTGTTTGAGGGCTTCTATGTGCTCAATAGCTCATCCAAAATATTTGACCCACTTTTTAGGTTGAGTCCTTTCTCTATTTTCTCTTTTTCCTTTTCTAAATATTTTCTTAGAGCAACGATCTATTCCTCAAGCTTCATGCATCTATCAACCTCAGACTACAGCTTGGATTTAATTACATATTTTGTCCTCTTGGCTTCCTCTAATTATAACTTCAAATCTACCACATTCTGGGTAGATTCTTCTAGATCCTTGCTTAGTTTTTCTGACTCTTTTTGAGAAAGTTTATTTTGTTGCTTGTTCTCCTTTTTTAACTTCTCAATCTCATCTAGAGCACATATGAGTTCTCCTTCTAGATAAACCTCTCCTTCTTCTCCACCTTCCTCATGAATTTCTTTTATCTTTTCATCCTTCTATTTCTCAGATTATTTTCCATGAAGAGAAATTCATTTTCTCTCACCACAAAAGCATAACTTTGTTCATTATCTAAACTATTGTAGTCATTTGATACATCACTATCCTTTTGGATGTATAGAATTTTATTTTTCTTCTAAAAACTTCATCTCTTAGAGTAGTAGGGTTTCTTCATTTTATCATCTTCCTCATGCTCAAAGTCACCCTTCTTATTGTAGAGACATTTAGTAGCAAAATGACCTACCTTACCACATTCAAACCATTTAAAGGGAAACTTACCTTTGTACTTGCATGATCCTCTTGTTAGTCTCTTGATAAAATTTGTCTCTTCTTCATCAGTTTCATCATGTCTAGATGTGGTTGTTTCAAATTTTTCTTTCTTAGGTGCTCCATCCTTCACTTTGTTGGCAACCTTGAAGGAAACTTCTTTCCTAGATGGTTATGCATCTCCCATCCTCATTTCATATACAGTGAATATACCATGCAACTCATTAAGAGTAAGTTTGTCTATTTATCTTCCTTCCTCTATTGCAAAGATCTTAGGATCATACTTGTTTGTCATTGACCTTAGAACTTTTAGTACAATGACATCTTCTTTCAATTCTTCTCCATATCCTTTAATAGAGTTCACTATATCATTAACTCTTAGAACATAGTCAGCAATCTTATCTTCTTTTGTCATCTTCAAACCTTCAAATCTAGCCCTTAGTATTTGAATTTTTTCCAATTTCACCTTGTCATCTCCTCCATAGATCCTTTTCAATGTATCCAAAACATCATGTGCAATCTTACAATACATAAACTTGCTATGCAAAGATCTAGACAAACTATTCATAATAGAAAACCATGCTTTTTCATTGTTCTCATAATCCCTTTTTCCTGCGACATTAGTAGGTGTGGAAAATGGTGTGTATCCATTCACAATAGACATCCACACACACTACTAAATTTGAATCCATTTTTTGACGAACGTTCGTCGGTCGTTCGACAAATATTTGTTGAAAAATCAATGAATTGACGAAAATAATTTCGTCGCTATTTTTTCGTCGCAATTCTAATGACTAATTAAACGTCAAAATAATAGCACATATTCGTCGATCGTCGACATCATAAAATGACTCGAATGTTCGTCAGAATATTGATGAAAAATTTGTTTATCCACTGAAGGATTACAACCAAAATGCAATTGCAATGGCTCTTCTGAAGTGTCAAAACAACACCAGAAGTTTGTCGATATTTCGATGAAATGGGCAAGGAGTTATGATGAAGCCTTCGTTGCAGCTAAGCAACTTCGTCGAACCTTTTCTGTGATTCGTTAGTGGCCTGTGTCGAACTTGCGACAAAATGGGTAAGGAGTTATGACGAAGCCTTCATCGCAACATAGAAACTTCATCAGACCTTTTCCATGATTCGTTGGTGGCCTGTGTTGAAATTTTGATGAAATGGGCAAGGAGTTATGACGAAGCCTTCGTCGCAGCTATAGCAACTTCGTCGGACCTTTTCGGTGATTCGTCGGTGGTTTTCGTTGAAATTGTGACGAAATAATGCAATTTTTTTATAAAAAAAAATTCGTTGAAATGTACCATCGCAGAGACTCTTAGCGATGAACACCAAAGCCAACCCATCAATGAGAGATCAATCATCGACATAGGATAGAAAACTCACTCTGATAGTCCATGTCTTGTCGATGACTTCCATCAGAAAGATAGATCCAATGTTACACCGATCTAACCTCTTCAGGAGTTTTGAACACTGCTAGTTATCAACAAGACATTCTGAGGGTCTCGCTAATTAAACAAGTGTCTAAGAGCAAGTAAACAAATGTAACCTATTAATTTTATTATTTTGGGGTTCTTTAAATCATAGAATAGATACCATCTTCTTGTGTATAATGTACTTATATTCAAATTTGAATTTGAGACCAATTGTCATTGCACATTCTATTTTACTTGCACAAAGTATTCTATAAGCAATATATTGATAAAGCCAAATGATTTATGGTGTTGTACAACTCTACCTATCATCATAGTTTTGTTGTTCCCCTCGAGAGAATCCTACAAAGACAAGTTTTCAATACCAAGTCAAATAATATGAAAAATACTTACTTCCATACAAATTAAATGATTATTCTCACAATGGAAATTGTCTAATTACAACAACAATTCCATGAAAGTTTATCCATGCTTCATAATAGATGACTGATCATACATACAAATTGCAAGATGCATAGAAAAAGCATTACACTTGAGAACAACCAAGGGCTAACAAGGGAAGGAGTTAAGAAATGTCTGGATTGAAGAGAAAATGTGTAGGGAAAATGTTGAGCAGTGTCAAGAGAACAAAGCTTGTAGAACATATTCTTGACCTAATCAAGCTCTTGAACAACTTAAACAAAATTAAAATACTAACACATACATGAGACATGTAATGAACTTCCAATATTTGCTATCTTTTTCATTAATGTAGAGGTAGGTAAAGGATAAATAATTATAATTGTAACACTATTCATAGTCCAGTAAATTATGTTTGTAATTTGTGTTCAATGGACCTCAATTTTATCATTATACTGCCCATCTAATACCATATTTTAATCCAAGGTTCAACTATCTCATATCTAAAGAAGCACCTTCAATTAACCATTTAAAGTACTATAAAATAAGGTAATACTTTTACTTGATAAATACTGGGTACACTTGTAGGATTAAATTTCTCACAATCATCAGGATTTATTGGCACGCAGACGCAACCTGCAACATATGAAGTAATGGATGACTACAAGTTAGTGAAATGGTCCTTAATATTTGACTGTTTTGCAAATTGATTGGTAGAAAATAAGGTTACAAACAGATCTACATGAAAAATTATGAGGAAAATCTTTTGTAATCATCAAAATAGATGAAAAGTGCAAAAGAAAGAGTCGAGCTACATCTCTAGAGCCTAAAAAAAACACATACAAGAAACATAAAAAAAAAGAACAAACCAGTTTTTGGATGAATATAAAATGGTGCCTTCAGCAAGTGATTCATATGCTTTCACACCTGACACAGGACATTAAGAAGATTTTAGTCTTCCTCTATGAAATTAACTACTTATAGAATAAACCCAGAAACCAATATTATATACCTCCATGTCTAGCCGAGGGTAGGTATAAGAGAAAAAAATTTCCTCAATGCAATGCCAAAAAATATCAATGTGTGTGTAGGTTTGTATTACTCAAAATATCATTTCACTACCTAAGGAAAAATACCAAAGTGATGTTTTAAATTTCAATCTTCACATAGGCTCCCTTATTGCTACACATGCATATACAAGCATTATTCGAGCTCTAAACTATTCAAATATTAAGGATTTAATTAGCTATAAGATGGAAAGTTGTTGTTTAGACATAATCCATCATCTTTTACATATCTTTATTCACTCCTAGCGCTTCAGATAAATTTGTGTAAATGAGACAGAAATGTGAATCTATTATGACAAAGAAAATTCTTAAAAGGAGGGGGAGAGAGCAAAGTGTGGAGGGCAAGAGAATGCTTGAATGTATAGCAAAGTATAACATTTTGATCATTATAACAATGAAATGAATCTTAAGTTTGAAGCATTAATATCATTTACAACATTTATGATCAAGAATGAATGTAAGTAGAAGAAACTTTGCATACATGCAAATGGTACAAATTTCATGGTTAAGTGAAGCCTCCCATCCCAACAACAAGATCAAATATCTATGTATCTATCTCCAATCGAGTCTCCTAAACCCTTGAAGCTGTCAATTTCCACTAACCTGTTATGCACAAAAGTCAAATTTTAGAGTTATGTTACCACTAAAAACAGAAGAAACAGAGCTTTGAAACCAAATCCACACACAACACAATGTGGTATTCATACAAAACCATACAAACAAACTAAACTCAGAACATTGGAATGGAAACAACTTCAAATTATGATGTAGCGCATGGATTCAGGGTATAAAGAATCATTTTTCTACCACCATAGTGAAAAGTTAGCACTTTCTTTCATCTTTGCATATTGGTTTGATGCTTCAAACGATGCATTTCTTATATTGAAGAGTGCATTACCTTATTGAGCTTCTCTTTATTTCAAGAATAGTTTAATATTCTCTACTTAACATGGCCAACCATGTGACAGTGGAAGCTCATTTGGCCCCTCCCCCCTCACATCACTCGCAATTCCCCATACCCAATCATTTAACATTAATCATTCATTCATCCATTAATAACATATAACATTCATTCATTCATCCATTAATAACATATAACATCCATTCATTAACATATAACATTTATTAATTAACATATTCACATTCATTCATTAACATATAATATTCATTCTTTCAGTTTTTACATATTATCAAAAATATGGTTGTCATGATATGATTATAATCACCTTTTTTTTTTTTTTTAAAGCTAAAAACATATGAAGTGGAGTATCATTTTCTAAATCATTTGTCCCCCCTTTAGTTTTTCTTCCCTCTGCTCATGATATTAATGTATGCCTAGTTGTCTACTCATTACATGGATGTCGTTGCAAGGGGGGGTCTGCTGCAATAAGAAAGAAATGTTAAACTAATATGTTTTATTATTATTGTTACAAGTATTTTATTAATTAAAAGAACATTAGAGTGGTTCTCTTTACCTGATGGGTCCACACCATGTTCCTAAAATTTTGTTATAGAGTCATGCTCAACATGCTAAACACCCTCTAAATCCTAATTTGTAGTTGAAACACGAAAGGTTACATTAATTAATACACCAATTGAAATTAAATATGTTTAAGAGAACATGAGAGTGGTCCTCTTTACCTGATGGGGCAACATCATGTTCCTGATCTTCTCTAGCCTGATCATGCTCAACACATTGTTCACGCTCTACATGCTCTAAAGTTGAAACACGAAAGGTTACATTAATTAATACACCAATTGCAATTAAATATGTTTAAAATAAATTTAGAGTGGTCCTCTTTACCTGATGGGGCCACATCATGTTCTTGATATTCTCTAGCCTAATCATGCTCAACATGTTGATCATGCTCTA
This sequence comes from Sequoia sempervirens, assembly GCA_007258455.2. Taxonomy (NCBI): domain Eukaryota; kingdom Viridiplantae; phylum Streptophyta; class Pinopsida; order Cupressales; family Cupressaceae; genus Sequoia; species Sequoia sempervirens. The sequence continues at coordinate 3,187 of VDFB02003472.1, read as the reverse complement.
CATGCTTTAAAGTACCAAGATGCACACCATGACCTTCATCTGCAGGTTGTGCTCCACCCTCACCAGGCTACATTCCAATGTCATGTGTAGTATTATCATTGCTTGAATGTTTAAAACAAATAGGAATGTAATTACTTTATGGTGGAAATTAATATTGAATAGATTGCACAAGTATTCAATTTTAAACAAACTTTATTGAGTTTATTTACCTGCGTATTGGATGCAGTGGAAGATTGTGTTTGCCCATTCAAGACTCTTAGGTGTTTAGCCATGACTCCATAGCCTTGTTGGAAGGAAATCTTTAGGTCATCTTCTGTGGGAACTCTGTTGAATTTAGAGCCCTAAATTTTTACAGAAGATCATGAATTTTGCTTCTATGGTGTGATAAAACCAAAATTATTTTCAATTTATTATTTGGATACTATATTTCATTTATTGATACTTACAATTCGTGCAGCTAATTTCATATAACCACTAGAGCCAAGTTTGTGTTTCCCGTGTTTTTATAGTCTTTCTTTTGTTGCCTTCGATGTGTCGGGTAGCCTATGAAAAGTTTGAAACACGTTAGATTATGTAAAAAGAAAGAGTAATCAGTATATAATTACATTGTTGATTTTTATCCCGGCACGGGTGCTTCACTCCCTCCTACGGAATCATGGGGACGCTCTAGCACTTTTTCTCTAAATGTGACTTTCTCTGTTTGATTACCTCACATACTAGATAGGTACCCGACTACGAAGGACCTTGGTTCGGTTGAATGTTTTATCACCGAAGAGCACAACTAAATGGTTAATGACCTCATATTTTAAATCTTGATTTTGGACATTCCACCATGTACGTATGGTGCACCCGAAGAGCTCCAATGTAATATCACTTAGATGTTTATAAAAAACATCATTTCTTGCAAAATGATCATGGGATCAATAGTCTAAAAAGAGCGACCAATAAGTAAATTTCAATTGGATTATATATAATAATAATTAAAATATTTTAAAGTACCTGGGACCTTCTCTATCTTTATGGGAACAAAATCCTTGGTCACCACAAATGTGACCAGCAATGTTCCCATACTAGTAATACAGGAAGATCTAGGAAATGTTGCTAAAATATCACCAGTACTAGTGGCCTCTGCATCCCTAGGTACATGTACTGATGCATGTTCTGGCATGTGTTCGTTGCAAGAGGATGCACTAACGGATGTCTGCATGGTATGTGTTGCGGACATTTTAGACGACAATACAGGCACGGATGATGGGGTCAGATGATGTGAGGTATGCGCAGGAAGATTAGGATGGACACTAGTACCTTGATCATGCCTAGCAACATCATGAGGACGCAAAAAATCTTGTAAAAACAACACATATTTTAGTTCATGACATAAAAGAGTACAAAATATAAAACCCATGAATGAACTTATGTTATAATTAAAGACCTCACTGACAACTTACTTTGCAAGTTTTGTGATCTCTAAGTGTATTTTAATCCTCTCTCTTATCTCATCTATTTGAGGCACTATGAATAACAACTTAGGATTTCTTCATTTGCATTTTTGGGTCTTCCTTATCATATCGGAGGGTTTGTTGAATAAAACAATGTCATCATCACATAATATTGACTGCACCTCCCCTATGGATGATCTTGTTTTGCCCTCTTTTGAGGTGCCTTTCCCTGATCAGTCGACTGCAACAAGCATATTAAAAATATTATCGAAATTAACCCAATAAACTTATCAAAACAACATAATAATAAAACATTTTGCTCGTATCTAATTTGTACAATTACAATGAGGTAAACCTATCGAGTGGAAGCACCTGAAGATAAATTGTGATTTGTGCTCTAGGCCGAAGCCTTCTCCATACGATCAATGTCCCGCTGTGACAAACATTAAATATAAAAAAAATTACCGAAATGAAACCAATAAACTTATGAATAAAAACATAAGAATAAAATGGTATATTGGAGTTATTAATTGGAGGTTGGGTAAAATGGTACAAAGTACGTACCACCCCCATAGTAATTGTGTTTGTAACTAAGCGATTCAAATTGTAATCGATTAGCAACTCTTCCCCTACATTTATTGATTTTATTGCACATACGAATACATGGTTTCCCTCGCATGCCTCGAATATGCAATTGGGTTGCTTATTTGTTGACCCAGGTCATGTACTGTTTATAAAACCTACAATATTCCCTGATGTTTTGTCCTTTTTTCAATGTACATAGCCACTCCTTTATTTTGATCCTTATCTTTTAGTTGTATATAATTTGCTGACAGTGCATACCTATGCATACTTCGTGTATATCGAACCAATTGCATCCAATCTTTGTAACTATAATAGGGTCTGACATACTCCATCAATTCAGTAACTTTGTCGTAATAGACCTTTATGTTGTCCATGCAAAATAGGCCCAAACCATGTAATGACGATGGTGTTATGCAATATATCCTCTCATTGACACAAAAATTAGTCTTTATTGGAGGAAGTTCCTTGTGTACCCATTGTTTCTGTAGATGTTTGTACCTCAAGGGCACCTTGATGTCGCCTATGTTCTCATCGTCATAAGAACATGAGCCCCCTTCAACAAGAAAAAATTCCATGTGTTTATAGAATTTTCTTCTAATCTTTTGACCTCTAGTTGATCTCCCTGTTTTAGACATACTACATGTCTCGCTTTCCTCTTCTCTTCCTGAATTCCCCTCGCTCAAGGAAGAAAGATCTAACAAATACCTATTTGGTGGTACCTACACTCATAAGGATGTTGGATGAAGTTCTTTCATGGTGATGTGATCCTAAGGTGACATTATGATTAATCTATCATTTCATCACTAGAATTTCACATGTTATAAGGTAATCAACTCTTGATAGATTGAAAGTTATTGTTACTACCGTCCAAATGTGTCCACCACAAATCAAATCTACTTAACGTTTTAACTCCCAAACTTTGTAACAAGTGTTAAATGTGACTATGGTCTGCCAATTACACAACCAAGGCCTCAAATGTATTCTCTAATTGTAATCAAAGGATTTTTTCTCTTCATTCAAGTAAATAAAATTGAAGGGAAACACCACCAAGTGGTTTATTGGACACCTACATGACTAAAAATAGCAGCAAATTTACATTTAATTTCCATATGTCTAAGTGGTTAATGGGGAGGGAGTGTGTATTAGGCCTGGTTAAGTCATCA
>VDFB02003471.1:0-18610 GCA_007258455.2 Sequoia sempervirens | reverse complement strand
GTGAGCAACAACAGAGCTTCATTTCAAAGTGGCTTCCAAAAACAACAAAAATCACAAGAGATAAGGGTGGCACAATCTAACCCTTCAAATGTTGAAGAACAATTGGCTCCACTCTCACATCAATTCACCAAGGAAGTACAAATAAGTGACAAAGGAATAAGTGAATATGGTGTTGGACACTCATTTCATCTATCACAAATGTTACCCTCCTTACAAACGTATGGACAGCCATCTACAATCACCCAAAATTTAGAACAATCTACAATAGCATTAGATGGCAGATTTGTAAAAGCTGGGAACTTAGATGAAGAATCAGAAGATAAGGCCATACTAAATTGGCTTTATAAGGATGAGGAAGCTTCCACTTCCACAAGTAATATCATAGAGACAAATCAATATGGAAAGGGAAAAACTATTCTGGAGAACATGGGATATTCAGGACAGGGACCTCTTGGGTTAAGGAAACAAGGCATAATAGAACCAATCCAGCCTCTTACGCTCCAACATAAGGATAAAACGGGACTAGGATATGTAGCAGAACAAGGATCTCTTGATCGAGGGAAACAAAGTGTGACAGAACCAATCCAAGTCCTCACAATTCAGTAGAATGGCAAAACTGGACTAGGATACACAGAAAAAGCAAAAGCAGAAATCACCAATAGAACTATGGAGTGTATTCTTCAAATAAGAGGTAACTCTGAAACGGATTCAAATGAGTATGAGTGGGACAACTTATCAGATGTTTCCTATGAGGATATTCAGATTGACATTATCAAAAAGTATACCCCCAAACACGAGGAGGGTCAAAGCTCAAGCTTTAATCCTATTGTCTATGAAACACAAAATTTCGATGACTCAAGTGAAGATGAATGGACATCGATTGAGATAAATGATGTGGAAGAAAATACCTTTGTAGGCCTCGACATAACCACAAACAACCTAGATGAAATTTTCGTCCGAGTTTTCACAGTCGCTGACCTCAACCTATCTAATGATTTGTTGCCTTTACTACATCCCGAGCTTATCGAATGGGAACCCCAACATCCTATTAATCTCCCTATATTTGACAATGATTCCTCCATTATTAACTACCTCTGCTGTGAAGAATCCGATACTTGTTCTACTAATACTTCTTTTAATGATGCTTTTAGGCAGGAGGATGCCAAGCCTTCCAGTTGCAAAAATATGAAAGAAAAAAATGGATCTAATGGTGAAAACCATTCTATGGTAGTATTTGATCCTAAAATAGTAAAAATAAAGAACGCATCCGATGGCGAAAACCTCATTGAGGCACCAAAGGATGGAAGGTTTGACATCCTCCCGCAACATTACCATGAAAGATCATCAGTATTGATAGAACCCACCCAGTCTATTAATATTGGCACAGCAGAGAAAGCAAGAATACTACACCTGGCCGCATCCATGACAGATACAGAAAAGCCAGATTTTATCAAATTCTTTTAAGAACGATGCATCAATTTTGCTTGGTCATACTCTGACATGCCAGGCTTGGACACAGATCTCATTATGCATCACTTATCCTTACCAGCTGGCACTAAACCAGTAAAACAGAAGCTGAGGAAAATGCATCCACATGTTGCATTATTAGTGAAAAATGATTTGAAGAAATTACTAGATGCTGGATTCATCAGATCTATTGATTATGCAGAATGGATATCCAACATTGTACCTATTTCAAAGCTAGATAACACCATTAGAATATGTACTGATTTTCAGGATTTAAATAAGGCATGCCCGAAGGATGATTTTCCTTTGCCAAACATAGACATGATTGTAGATCTCACAGCCGGTCATCAAATGCTATCACTCATGGATGGATTTTCAGGATACAATCAAATCAAGATAGCCCCTAAAGACCAAGAGAAGACAACATTTACATGTCCATGGGGCACCTTTTGCTGGAACGTCATGCCTTTTGGGTTAAAGAATGCAGGAGCTACATACCAGCGAGCTATGACAACAATCTTCCATGATATGATGCACACCTTCATGGAGGACTATGTGGATGATATCTTAGCCAAGTCCTACACCAGGGAAGGACATCTAGAGATATTGGCCAAAATATTTGACAGGTTGGAAAAATTCAAAGTCAGATTGAATCCTAAGAAATGTGCCTTTGGAGTAACATCAGCAAAACTCCTAGGATACATAGTTTCTACAAAGGGAATTGAAGTAGATCCAGAAAAAGTCCAAGCCATTATGGAAATGCCACCTCCTAAGAATATTAGTACATTAAGATCTCTACAAGGCTGACTACAGTCCATCAGAAGATTCATCTCTCAACTAGCCAATCGGTGTCATCCATTCAACCATCTTCTGCATAAAAATGTGCCTTTTAAATGGGATGAACAGTGTGAGAGTACTTTCAATCAAATCAAGCATTATCTGATGACACCACCAATCTTGGTACCACCCAGTGAAGACAAGCCATTGTTGCTATATATCGCAACAACAGATATTTATTTAGGAGCCTTGCTAGCACAAGAGGATAAAGAAGGAAAAGAATAGGCAATATACTATATCAGCAGGACACTCAATGGACATGAAGTAAACTACACCTTCATTGAAAAATCATGCTTAGCAGTAATATTTGCAACAAAAAAATTGTGACATTATATGCTCACTCACACTATCAAGCTCATTGCAAAAATTTATCCTCTCAAGTATTTACTAATCAAAGCAGCTTTAACAGGAAGGTTGGCAAAGTGGGTCATGCTCCTCAGTGAGTTTGATATTCAATATGTTGAAAGGCGAGCTATCAAAGGACAAGTCATCGCCGATCAATTAGCAGAAGCTCCATTATCAGACAGTCATCCTATGACCATGGAATTTCCCGATGTAGATATCCTCAACATTACAACACAACCATGGCAACTCTACTTCGATGGATCCTACACACAACATGGATCAGGGGTAGGAATTCTATTTGTCACACCTCTTGGGCACACAATCCCGCGATCATATAGGCTTACCTTCCGTTGCACTATCAATGTGGCAGAATATGAGGCTTTGATCCTTGGAATTAAAATGGCTATTGAATGGAAAATCATAGAACTACAGGTGTATGGAGACTCCCAATTAATCATCTACCAAGTCAACAATGATTACCAAACTAAGGATGACACATTGATTTTATACAAAAGGCTAGTGGATGACCTAAGAAAATACTTCATAGAAATCAAATTTGAGCAGATACCAAGATCAGAGAACAAAGCAGCAGATGCCATGGCCACAATAGCATCTCTTCTACAAATGCCTGAAACGCAAGATCATTATCGATTTATTGTAGAACAAGTATCAAATCCTGCATACGCAAATCCCAAATCCCAAACCATAAGCCTTTTGGATAGTGCCCAATCTTCCATTTATGAAGACATTTATACTTATCTAAAAGATAATATCTTACCGCCAGATCTTTCTCGCAACCAAAAGTGCAACTTCATACGCCAATCCGCCAAACATACCATTATTGCTGACACCCTTTACCGTCAAGGCCTAGATGGTACTCTTTTACGTTGTTTAGAACATGACAAATCCGCTTCCGCTTTACACGAGGTCCATGAAGGAATTTGTGGTACACATTCAAGTGGATTATCTTTAGCCAAGAAACTCCTTCATTTGGGGTATTACTAGCCACACATGGAGCAAGAGTCTTATCAGTTTGTCAAAAGATGTTCAAAATGCCAAATCCATGGCAATCTTATACATGCACCAGCACAGGAGCTACATCCATTTGCAACTACATGGCCTTTCTGTCAGTGGGGATTAGACCTGGTAGGGAAAATTCACCCATCTTCATCTAATGGACACAAGTTCATTATCACAGCAACCAAATATTTTACAAAATGGGTGGAGGCGGTTCCCTTAACCACAATCACTGGAAAGAAAATATCATCTTTCATACTTAATTATCTCATTTGTAGATATGCGATACCCCAGTCAATCATCACAGATAATGGCAGGCCTTTCAAGAACCAAGATGTCTAAGAACTATGTGAAAAGTTTCACATCCAACATCGTTTTTCAACCCCATATTACCCTTAAGGTAATGGACAGGCAGAAGCTTCCAACAAAACAATCCTAAAGATTCTCAAGAAAAACTATAAATGAGGTAGGGCGCGGATTGGCACGCCTGAAGGCCAACCTCCTACTCTTTGGCTTACAAGATTCAGTATCGCAATACCAATGTGAGCTACCATATGCTCTTGTTTATGGATCGAGGCAATATTACCTATTGAGGTAGGAAATTCCATCCCTTCTCGAAGTTTCACTCGTAAAGGACTCATTTTAGATGAAGATTATAGATCTCTAGACTTCAAGAATTAGAGCTACTGATGAACGTTGACAACAAGTCAGTCAATCATTTGACACGTACCTCATCAACAAAGGATGTCTAGGAACTATAATCATAGGTTAAGCCTAGAGTCTTCCGTGATCAAAGACTTATCCCAATGAAAACCCAGAAACTAAAGCAGATAGAGAAAAGAAGGAAAGTTTGAACCTTAACTGATAGGACCTTATGTCATCATATCACTTATGGATCAGGAGCATACCGACTCATCTACACCAAGGAGCCCATGAATAGCATTCATCCTCAAAAGCGATTCTACATTTGATATCTATGTGCACAAATAATAAAGTTGTTCTGATGAAAACCCGGCAAATCGTGTGTCACGGGATGAAAAATAAAAATAAAAAATAAAATAAAAATATATATATATATATATATAAATACAAAGAAAATGAAAGAGGACACAATAAAAATAAGTGATGAAAACCTGGCAAACAGGCGTTACTTGTGATTTTCACCAAACTCCTCTATCTACTGGGTACAGTGTTGTTACGATTGTTTCCTTTCATATCATTTCCGTCTATCAGTTGAGATTATCACTATCCATATCATAGCAGGGATACCATGTTTTACCCTAGCTTGGGGGCAACATCCTAGTGTTATCTAGTACAAGTAGACTTTCCGCTTGCATGGAAGGACAGTCAAACATGACAACATCAAGTGGCAATCCACCAAAATCCAAAAACATCAGAAAATTCAAAATCCAAAAACATCAGAAAATCAAAATCCAAAAAACATCAGAAAATCCGAAATCCAAAAACATCAGAAAACCCAAAATACAAAAAAACATCAGAAAATCAAAAACACAAAAATGAGTCTATGTCAGTCAAAAGTGGAGTCTGTATCAGTCGAACTACGTGGTCTCTGCGTGTATAATGTAGGCAAGACTAATCTTTGATCAGTCCCCGAGACCCCTAGGATAGGTCTTTTAGGTCACATCATTTAGTTAAACATTTGGGAATATCATGCACACATCAGCACACACATCTCAACACTGATGATCTAATCTGAATAATGATTTGAAAATACATTAAGTAGAATTTGAATTGTTGTGCTTTTCATTTTATCATTTGGTTATCATTTCTTTGGAGCTACTCAATGATGTATTGAACTAGAGAAGTAAGGAAGAAGAATGATACCTTTTCTTTGTTTGCTATTTTGTGAGTTAGTCATTATTATTTTGTGAATTGTCACGGGAAGTGCTCTACCAAGTATCATAGATGATATTCCAATTCACTTAAGAAAATGATTAATTCTTGTTTGTTTACGCAAGAAATGCTCAGGTCATCATTGGTCTATCTCATACCATGATGCTTGTGTTAGCTTGCAATATCAAAAATCATGAAAGAAAATACTCAGGTCATCATTGGTCTATCTCATATCATTGATGCTTGTATTCGCTTTCAACATTTTAAAAATAAAGCTCAGTGATGATACAAAGCAGAATAAAATGATTATTGAAATGACACTTAGGTTTGCATGGATAAAATAGACATTTACATGGTTAAACATAGATTGCATTCATAATAATACATCTGCAGAGTACTAGTGGCACAAGTTACAATGATTCATTCACAAACGATGTTATCTTTTCTTATCAAAAGACTGAGTACACTTGACACATACAATTTTCATAAACAGCATGCATATAGGATCATTTCTTCATCTCATCATAAATTCACAATTTACATCTCATCATTCATTAAACATCATCTACTCATCTATCATTACATTTGCAATTCATTCATATATCATTCCATTTACATCTCATCATTCATTTCCATTTCATTTACATTTACATACATCATCTCATTTACATATCATTCATATATCATCTATTTGCAATTCATTCATTTATATTTACATCTCATCATTCATCTACTCATCTATCATTACATTTGCAATTCATTCATATATCATTCCATTTACATCTCATCATTCATTTCCATTTCATTTACATTTACATACATCATTTCATTTACATATCATTCATATATCATCTATTTGCAATTCATTCATTTATATAAACATCTCATCATTCATTCATTTATCACATATCACATATTCATTTACCACATTTCAGTTACATTTTCATCATCATATTCTCATCATTACATTTTTTTTCATACATCATTGCATTCCATCTTATTTATCATACACCATTTACAATTCATTACATCATCCATTTATCACATATCACATATTCATTTATCACATTTCATTTTACATTTCATCTCATAAATATTACATTACATTTTCATCATACATCATTTACATTTACATCATCACATACTCATCATCACATGTTCATCATACATCATTGCATTTCCATCTCATCTATCATACATCATTACATTTCATTCACATTTACATTTATCCATCATCCATTTACATTTACATTCATCATTACATTTCATTTATCCAACATTCATTTACATTTCCATACATCATTCATTAAACATCACATTTTATCTATCATACATTACATCTCATTAAAAAAAGAAATACATCATCAATACCATTTCACATCATAAGATCAATACATCCATCATATCAATAAATCATAAAATCAATGCATCCATCACATCAATACATCATAAAATCAATGTATCCATCACATCAATACATCATAAAATCAATGCATCCATCACATAAATCATGTAAACACATATCATAAAACAATCGAACCGCTGCACATATATATCTCATCAAGTGTCAAGTATACAATGAAGTCTGAAAAGAATGAAAATAACATCAAGTCAAAAATGGCTGTACATATCTCTCAAGGAGTACAAAACTGATATCAAGTAGTACTCCCACCAGAAGGAGCAGGTCTCGCACCAGTATCGGTACCACCACCAGACGTCCCAGGATCTCTCGGACCTCTCGGAAGAGGCTGTGTCACCTCTGCTCACTGTCCTCGACCGAGTCCTCTCTGAGCGAGACTGAGCATAACTGACTCTCTGCTCTGGGGGGCAAAGCTCATGGTAACAGCTCCAGTAATACTCAATCTCAGCACCTGCCCGCATGGCCTCTCGCATATAATCCGCCACGGAACTCCCATCTGCCACTCTCTGCAACCTCTCTGCAATCGCCTGTGCTATCTCTGTTGTTCATCTAATGGTATCTCGCTCTGCAGTCAAGGCTGTGATCTGTGCCTAGGCAGTGGACAACTGTGCTCGTAATCCTGTCAACTGAGCCTGTGCGGTCGCTGCTGCCTGTAGGGCCCCACCTCTCTCACTAATCAGAGATGTAATCTAAGTCTGAGCAGTAGCTAACTGTGCCTACGTCTGAGCCTATGTCTATGCTAATAACCCCTGCACCTGTGCTAGCTGTCCCTACAATGTCTGCACCTGCACCCATAAACCCGCGACCTCTGATGGATCTGTCGACGAGGAAACAACAGCCTGCCTCTTACGAGGCGCACTGGAAGATGGCTCTGATGTACCTGCTACACTCAGTCTCCCCCCATCTCTGTCATCATCATCACTGCTACCAGAACTCTCATCGCTGTCAGTCTCTGAGCTGCTCTCCACATCCACATCAACATCCTCCTCTCTCCCCCGTCACTGACCAACCTGAACACCCCCTGTTGGTGCTACTGCTGGTGCTACTGGTGCTACTGCTGGTGCTGCCGCTGGTACAAGTGCTAGCTCATCTGGAATAGTGATCTGTGGAGGAGGGTGCAGAGCCAGATACTCTCCATACTCGGGAGTAATGGGTGCCTCGACAATATCCTGCCAAACATCCCATGCTGATGGTTGTAAAGCACGGTAACCCTCAACAAGTGCCTCGTAAGGCAAGCTGGGACCCCAATCAGGAACATCTATCCGACGTCAGCCATAATGTGCTATACCCAATGGCATGCACTGCACAATGCCATACTGCCTGTACACATGACGAAACAAGAATCGCTCCAAGACCCTTGGGCTCTTCCCGATCAAATACATCGAATCAGACAAGAACCTCAACTCAATATCATCATCGTCTCAGGCATCACAATCTAAGTATGGACGCCAGGTCACTACCTCTATATCATCAACAATCCGCCTCCAATACTCAAGCTTACCCATCATATGCTGGGTAGGCCTGCCTCTATACCAAAATACATATGGCCTCATCGCTGGTCTGGCCAACACTGGTACGGGATGCGTAACAGCAATATGCTCCCATGCCCATACCTGGAGAAGGGTAGCCCCTACCGATAAACTACTGCCGCCGAGATAAACAATCCAATGCAAATCATGATATAACTGGGCAAGCATGCACATGCCCCAAGCATATCTCATCCTATGGACCACCAGACCCTCTAACACCCGACCCCATCCAAGCGATAGACCCTTTGACCTCTTATCAGGACAAAGGAATCCACCAATAAAACTGGCCAAAACTGAAGGAAGCGGAGCATATGACTCATACATATCTACCCATGGAATCCACTCTCCTGCAATGTGGGGATCCTGAAAGACTCTCTGCATGGCCTCTACACCACCAACCTCCTCTGAATCATGAACCACAATCTCTCCAACAAAGGGAATACGAAGAATATGCCATACATCCTTTGGCGTCATGGTCATCTCGCCAGTAGGTAAGTGAAAAGTGTTGTGGTCACTATGCCACCACTCTGCCAAAGCTGTCAATAGACCCCTATTGAGTCTAATATGGGGCATGTCAAGTAAAGTCACCAAACCACAAGCAGCAATATGCTGTCTCTCATCAGGTGATAGTCTCGGTATCATATCAAAGGGCCACGGGAACTGCTCTCGCACCTGGATAATATCTAACTACTCCTGTACTCATACAAAACAAAACATTTTAAATCAAAATATCAAAAGATCATCCAAATTTTCAAAAATTGTGCTTCTTTTTTTTTCTATCAACCTATCAAATCATCAAGGAACCCTCATCTATTAATTGGGTTCAATTATTTGAAACACATAATTAGTCCTCACCTATCATGAGGATAATTATTAGCAATCAATGAATCTTGCTCATCAAGAGATCATCTACCATTTATTTAGTCAACATCAAGCTAAACTAGATGAAATCACCAACAAATCGACGAAAATCAAAATGCACAATGTTACATCAATCTATACCCAAAGTGCTACAAAATCAACCTAATGCGCTAAAAAGTCTGGCGCGCTACAAAACTCCCCGGGCGAGCTACAGATCTGACCCTACGCGCTAAAATTTCTAACGCGCTACACAATTTCCTAGACGCGCTGCAAAACTGGCCCTACGCGCTAAAACTTTTGACGCGTTGCAAAACTTACCGGATGCGCTACGCTATTGACCGGACGTGCTAAAACTACGACGCACTACAAAAATTCACGGACGCGCTACACCGCGTTCACCGTGCGCTAAAACAATAAAAATGTGCAAAAATACATCAAAATTAAGGGCGTGAATTATGAGGAAGGTTTGGAGTACATACTGGAGGTCCATAGTCGGCTGGACGCTGATGACGGCGCACACGCTCGAGTCGGTGGGTGTGGTAGGGGATCGGCATCCTGAGGCTCTGAATACTCTAAGGGTCTCTATCTCAAGGTTGTCAAAGTCAAATGCACAAATGACTTTTGAGAATGACCTTTGGAGTATTTATAGGCTATTTTTGGGGGATTTTTATGGGATTTATTTATTTTTCCTTCTGAGGAATTAATTCTTATCTATCACAGGGGCATTTATGGACAATCTTGTCGGGAGATAAATTGTTTCTTCACCAATTCATCATCAAACCATCATAAAAATTCAAAATTCTTGAAAAATCATAAAAATCCAAAATTCATCAATTTATCTCCGAGGGGGCATATATCACTATCATTTCTAAATTCATCATCTGGGGCAAGTCTGGGGCATGCTTTAAAACCTTTCTCAATACTCGCAGTTGAAGCAAAAATCATCATTCTTTGAACGCAATAAACACATCACTTAAAAGAGAGGGCAAAATGTAGACACTTAAAATGGTCGAGAATCTAATTAATTGAATACGACTTATTTGATTAATTAATCTTAAATTCTTTCTACTTAGTAAATAAATAGAAATATTTATTTATATTAAGTTCATTTATTAATTCTTCTATTTTTCTCTCCTAATTAAATAAACAAAATCAAAAACTTTGTTTTATTTAATTATTATCATTTTCATCATATTATTTCTCTCTTAATTAAATAAACAAAATTAAAAACTTTGTTTTATTTAATTATTATCATTATTACTTCTATCTTAAAATTAAATACACAATTTAAATAATTTGTGTTATTAAAATCACCTTTCTTCTTAATTAAATAAAGATTGCTAAAAATCTTTTATTTAATTATCATTCTCCTTTTAATTTAATAAAACAAACCCTATAGTTTGATTTATTAAATTATTTATTCCTCCTTTTTGCTAAATTTAAATAAATTAAAAATATTTAAATTTATGCATAAATTTTGCACTATTCACTCACCAATAAAATTTATTTCTCAAAATTCAAATTAATGGCACTGCCATTCACGGGAAAAGCTTCAGGGACAAACCTGCAAGAAATTCTCTCAACAACCTTCCACCCACCTTCCCTCTTATCTTGCCTGGTGTTTTCATGGGGAGAAACCATTCTCCATGATCAACTCCTTCTTCTCATCCCATGCCTTTGGATTCTCCAGAGAAAATCACAGCCCCTCATCCCAGTTTCCTGTACAATTGTGCTGCGTGAAAGCTATAAATACAGCTCTTGGGCTACAAGAAATGGATCCCAACTAATGCAATCTTACTCTGCAGGTTTCCAAAGCATTCAAGCATCCAAACCATCCAGCATTCCAGCATCCATCAAGCAGCATTCAAGCATCAAGCATTTGCAGTCATGGCTGCCATTAGAATAGAATTTGCATATTTTAATCATATTAGAGTAGAATAGTTCATTTCTCATTCTCTAAGTGTCATTTTAATAGTTTAATTAGCTTACAAATCTGAGAGCTAAGTAAATTAGAGAAATCTTTAGAGTTAGAGAGCAATAGGATAGATTTCTGAAGCTTTTTAGTTTAAATTAGTTTAAATTCATTTAGTTTTAGATGCAATATCCTATTTAGAAGCGTAGATGCATAGTTTAGTTTGTTTTTCCCCTTCTACCGCACACTAACATCCCATGCATGTGGGGTAAATAACTTTGTTCTACCTTACCATATGTGTCTTATAAATAATATCTACCCAATATAATACTTGTGAATGCTTGGTCTAGACCTGCTCCAACATAATCAAACAAACCAATGTTAGTTAATAAATAAATCTAAAACAAGAATTCCCCATGCAATTCATTCAAATGAAATGAACAAGAAAACAAATATTGAATATCAAATGAAAGATTATTGAAACCTTATTCAAAACATTCAAACCAACATCCCATGGGGGAATTGGTGCTACTTGGATTTGGAAAATAGCCCTTTCCCAATTCCTTGATGAACTTGATGAAGATTGTGTGCTCCTTGATGAAAATTGTAAATAACCTAGCTAAGATTAATGAAAACTATGAGAAATTGGATGGAAGTATGGATGAACTTGCTTAAAATATGTAGATAGTAATCTTCCATAAAGTTGTGGATCCCAAATCAATAGAGAAGTCCTTTATTTATAGGAAAGAAGGATGGAGAAATGAGAAATAGGAAGAATGTGGGATTAAAGATAGACCAATGGTATTGTGCCACTTGTCAACATGCTATTGAAGAGAGGTGGAGCACATTTTGAACAATGTGCAAGTTAATGCATATAGGTGAAGTTTGAATTTGAAGACATGAATTGCACAAGAGGGGATGTAAGAAGAGTTAATTCCAAGTTGGCTCAAGAAAAAGGACATGTAAGAGACTTAAATGCCTTGTTGGAGGACAAGCCCTTTTGGGAGGGAGATTTCAAATTGATGGAATATTCCAAAGAGATGTCATTTTTGGATGGAAATAGAAGAATTAATAAATCAAATAAATTGATTTATATGTGCAAGTTGCAAAAGCTAGAGGATTTGAGGATTAGAGTTAGGAGTTAATTAGGATTTAATTAACTTAGATAAAATTTAGTTGATATGACATTTGATTTATATTTTTAGATTTATTTAAACCAAATGAGAGGAATAATGAACATTAGTAATTTAATTAAATAAAGTTTGATTTATTCAATTAAATGAAGAACATTAGATTAATCAAATAAATATGATTTATTTAATTAAGAGAGGTGACTCTAGGATTTAATTAAATAAAATGATTTATTTAATCAAAGAGGAATATTAGGATTAATTAAATAAAATGATTTATTTAATTAAAAGAAGATGACGAGATTCAATCAAATACAATTGATTTATTTGACTAACTAAGGAAATATGATGAATTAATTAAATAAGGATTATTTAATTAATCGGTTAGTAAAGAAGTGATTTAGGAAGAATTGATGTTAGTGAATCAAGATTGAGTGCATGATATCAATCAGGATAAATTGAATGTCTGCAATACTAACTAATACCCAATATATTTCTTAGAATGAGGGTTCATAACATAATCTTCCAAAAAATATTTTTCCTTAAAGTTTGACATGAGGAAACTTAGAAATAATGATAGATGGCCCCCATATGGTATCTTTAGGTTTGAAACATAGGGAAATGGGAAACCTTTGAGTTTTCACCTTAGGGTTTGACATCTTTCCCAAATATTTTTGTAAAATGTATGGATGTGATGTATGGGGGGATATTGATTGATTTGGAATGGAATATAAAGGTGGAATGAGGGTTTGATGAATTTGAATAAGGTATGTGATTGACTTACAACATGATAGGTGAGTCAACCAACCCTTAACAAAATCTAGAAATGTCCTAATGATGAAATGCAATTATCTAACTAGTGTAATTTACTATTTTGATGAAATACAAAAGACACAAAAATTAATAAACAAATTCAGACAATAGAAATGAGTAGATTAGGACACTTTGCACCTGTGATTCAAAGTTGAGGCAAAAGTTTGAGGACACGGATGCCCAAGGTGTGAGTTTCCTTATAATTCTTTTTTAGATATATTTTTGTAGTCCTCTGATGTTGGATCTAAGCTTCAAATTCCTGCCTGTAAATATGTTGGAACACTGTCGGATATTCCTATAATTGAGTTTCTATGGGTTGAAAAGATGTAGGTCTTCAAATACATCAATGAATAAATTATCTTCAAGATTCTTTCAATCCTCTTCAAACTTGAGATTTTCACATTCACAAAGAGAGGAAATGTTGGGCCATTTAGGGGCTTGCCTCAATCAAACCCTATGTAAGTGTTTCCACTTCCATAATGGAAATGTCAATGATAAAAATGATAATGGATATGAAGGAATGATGAAATCAAAAAGTGCTGCAACTCACCACCCTTCAATGGCTTCCTTGAAGGATTGACGTCATGCACATCACCTCAAGGTATTGGATCTTTCTTTTCTTGATTGCTTGAATGCTTGAATTGCTTTGGAGACCTACAAGAGTGTTAGCCTTCACAAAACAATGATAACATAAACACACATAGTATTTGGCATGCTGCTAGGATATTGAATTGTTGCAATAAAGCTTTGAAATGATACTCTTGACTTTCTCTTGAATGACCTTGATGATAGTAATTGCTCTTAATTTTCACCTCTTTCTAGTTGATCTTCAAATGATGCAATAACTAGGTATTTATAGGCATTTATTCAATTTCCCAAAAATTAAATCTTGATGGTCGACTTTAGACACTTGAATTGAAAATATTAAATTGCTAACATTGACATATTTGAAATTGGCACCAAAATAGGGGGACACTCACACCCAAGGCGTGAGTGTCGCCCTATTTTTTCAGGTTTTTGAGTGTCAGGGGCAAGGTCTTAGGTAAATGCAATTGTTTCTTGCTTGCAATTTATCTGTAATTGTTAAAAATGGGCCATAGAATGCATACTTTAGGAAATTAAATACTCAATTAGGTCCAATAATTTAAGAGGGGACAAAACATAAGGTGAAAATTTAAATGGTGATAATTTATAATGGTATATTCAGCCCCCAGTTTAGTGAGAGTATGAACTTATGCTCAAATTCACACTAAAGTAGAAAATATGTCAAGAGGGGTCTGATGGTCCAAATGTTGAAGAGATAGGATGACTAAGGATCTAGGGGGAGTGCACAAGCCTCCACGATCCAAGACCCATGACAAACCAACATAAGTACAAAGGAACACACATGTATGATATCTAGCAAGATAACATACAAAAACATACATGTTAGAAAACATGAAGCATACATGATGAAAAAACATGGAATAACATAACATATAGATGACAACAAAATTAACACAAACATGATGAAAACATAACATAAACATGAAGAAAACATAGAAACATACAACAAAAACACAAGGTTATTACTAAAATATTCAAGTCGGTAAGACAAAGAGACCTCAACCTTAAATTGTCTCAAATACCAAACACCATCCATCAAATAAAGGAATTCTCTCATGAGGATTAGCAAGATGCATTATGCCAAGTCACTCATGAGAAAAATGGATCAACTATCTAGCAAGTTGTGTTATACTAGGTGTTCATGCAATATGATGGGTTCCATAAGGATAGAAAGTTGCATTATGCTAAACACTTATGAAACACATGGCTCCATTGACAAGCAAGGTGTGTTATGCTTGATGGCCATGTTAAACTGCATTCATGACTCATGCCATAGAAAAGTCTGATATTTTCTAGGTGAATCACAAACATGAAGGCACATGGGCTAGTGAAGTCTGATATTCACTAGGTGAGCCCCCAAGAAAAGGTAAAATGAGAAACACACTAGGTCTAGTGAAGTCTGCTATTCACTAGGTGTGTACCCATGTCAACCATACCAAGAGTTATACTCCTTGATAACTCCGATAAGATCCTACAAATGGTTAAGATGTTATGCCAATGCATCACTAAGTTCAACTCATGTGAACATAGTGAAACAAAAATTCCAAACTCACCTTTGGGGGTGCATAAAGTATAACGTCTCACGGGACGAACCAAACGATGATAGGATAAGTCCAAAAAACTCAAAGGGTGTTTTAACAACACCATCGTAAAAGATGATTTACAAAAAAAACAAAGGGGATTTTCTCAAAATATGAAAGGTCACACCTTAGGGAACATCACACATGACATCACCACCAAGAGAGGACTAGCCGAGGAATAGAAAATCACACCTTAGGGAATACTGGCCATGGAATTACCACCAAGGGGAATGTCATATGCCAAGAAAAGGTGTCATATGCCAAGAAAAGGTCACACTCTTATGGGACATCAATCCTAATATCCCCAGAAAGGAGACAACAACATAAAGCAAGAAAGCCACACTTTGATTGACAAGGTCACACTTCCTAGGAGATGTATACTATCATCACTAAGAAGGGACCATTTTACATGCAAATAATAAGCGGGGGGACTATATTCCCCCTTAATATGTTAGTGTACTTTCTACACTAACATTTTAAGGAGATACAAAGGGATTCCAAGAAGGAATGCACCCAACATAAGGCTACCTAACCCTTTGCCCCAAAGTGTAAGGACAAAGGTGAGCCAAATGAATTATGATAATGAGTTGCTCCTTGCAAGATGAAATATGATTGCACAAAGTGAAGTTTATACCCCCATGTATGGTAGTGAGTTTTGTTATACTACAATTACCACATGGCAAGGAGAAAAGTATGTGAATTTTAATCAATTATATGGTCAAATTGATCCGCATAAGGATCAAATTGTTGATTATCAAGGTGAAGAAAGCTTAAAATATGAACTTAAATAAGTGAATGAAAATATGAAATATGTAGATTAACCTTTATCCTTAGTGTGAAGAAAGAATGAGAGAGAGAGATAGAAGAATCATAACACATGCAACAACAAATTTATGTGGAGAAACCCTGAAGGGAAAAAAATCCACCACCGAAAGAGAGAAAAGTATATTACTAATAATCTGAAATATTACATGCAGCAATAGACTTCTCTTGTCAATCTCTGTAAAATTCGGCAGCACCCTATTACCCTGCAAACCTATAAAATTGAATTGACTAACTCTAGCTCAAGGCCCCAATTTAAAGAGATTTGTGAGGATGAAAACCACCATGGTTTCACCAAACAATAGGAAAAAATACCACCTAGAAAAACCCATGCCTCCCTCCTTGAAATGGTCAAAAATACCAAAAATAACCTCTTATAGATGCTCTTACAGTTGTCATAAGGAATCTATCATGCATGGGCGCCGGGGGTCCAAAAATAGCATATTTTGTCATAGGAATCTGTCATACTGTCATAGCATCTTATGAAAAACTATCATGCATGTCATAGATGCTCTTACAACACCCTATTTTGACCCAACAACCTCATTCTAGAAATTCCAAAGTGGGATGCCTAGCTATTTTGTCATTTTCCAAAAGGACAAATGGTAACAATAACACTGCATTTACATTGTCTCTTTCACCATTGTTCATCAAATGGTTTCACCTCTTATGGGTAAATGTACAAAAAAATTAGGAGAAAAATTAATTAAAGGATTTACAAGGTTGATGGCACCTAAATCCTAAAATTCTCCCACTTGACATCATACATTGTAAATTACACCCATAGAGATACAATTACATAGAATTAAGTACAGTGATCAAGGCCCATGGCCTTTCTACATCAAGAGAACTTATTTGTGGTGATTGGCTTCATAAGAGAATCTGTAAAATTATCGAAAGTGTCAACTTTTTAAATCAAGACATGTTTATTCTCAACCATTTCTTGCACAAAGTGATACTAAACATCAATATGCTTAGTACAAGCATGATACATAGGATTTTTAGCCAAATATATGGCACTCTGACTATCACATCTGATCTTCACTATCCTGCAATCAAAACCAATACCATTACCAAGTCTCTATAACCAAATCACCTCTTTAGAGGCATGTGTAGCATCCATATACTCTGCTTCAGTGGTGGAAAAAGAAACTGTAGGTTGTCTTTTACTCATCCAACTCACTGTACTTCCAAACAAAGTAAACACATAGCCACTAGTGGACCTTCAACTATCCAAGTCACCTACCCAATCTGCATCAACAAAACCCTATATGTCCAATGACTTATCCACATTGTCAGTACCATGATAAACCAAATAGTAATCAAAAGTGCCTCACAAATATCTAAATACCCTTTTAACAAAAGTCCACTGTTCTTTACCAGGGTTAGACATAAACCTGCTTAGAACTCCCACTGCTTGGGCTATATCTGGTCTAGTACAAACCATTGCATAAATTAAACTACTGACAACACTAGCATAAGGAACTTTAGAAATTTCATCAATATCATCATCCAATTTAGGACACATTTCTAAACTTAACTTAGTACCAACATGAAATGGAATATTTACTAGTTTACAGTCCTGCATATTAAACCTCTGCAAAATAGTGTTAATATACTTACTCTAACTTAACCAAAGATTTATGTGAACTTGATCCTTAATTATTTCCATCCCAAGAATATATTTAGTAGCCCCTAAATCCTTCATATCAAATGTGCCAGAAATTTGAGTTTTAAGTTCCCTAATCATTTCCTTATTGTTACCAATGAACAACATATCATCCACATATAAGACAATAATTAGTATCTGATCATCAATAAATTTAAAATAAACACAGTGATCCTCTTCACTTCTAACAAAATCCAACTTTAATGCAAAGGCATCAAACTTCTGGTACCGCATCCTAGGTGACTGTTTCAAACCATATAGAGACTGTTTTAACCTTCAAACCAAGTGTTCTTTTCCTTTCACAACAAAACCATTAGGCTATTCCATATAAATTTCTTCCTCAAGATCCCCATGCAAGAAAGAAGTTTTAACATCCATTTGTTCTATTTCTAAATCATAAGTAGCAATAATGGATAAAAGGAATCTAATAGAAGTTAACTTAGCAACAGGAGAGAACATTTCACCAAAATCAACTCCCTCTTTATGGGAGTAGCCCTTGGACACTAATATGGCCTTGTACCATTCCAACTTACCGTTTGCACCAAACTTCTTTTTATATACCCACTTACAACCAATGGCCTTTCTTCCTTTGGGAAAACTAACAAGATCCCAGGTGTCATATTTTTTCAAAGACATCATCTCATCCTACATGGCCTACATCCAAGACTCACATTCTTCTGAAGAGAGAGCCTCCCTAAAAGATCTAGGTTCATCATCAGTACATAACAAAGAAAATTTACAATGAAAA
>VDFB02003469.1:0-18434 GCA_007258455.2 Sequoia sempervirens | reverse complement strand
ACATTGAGCCTAAAGATGGATGGTTCACATGGTCCAATAATAGAGTTGGTGAGGATAGATTCCTTTTCAATTCTAACTGGCTCCTGGATTCAATTCAATTTTGGTCAGAGGTCTATGACTTTGGTGGTTCAGACCATTGGCCAGTTTGCTTGAACTACTCCCTGTGTTGCAAATCAAAGGGTATACCCTCAAGATGGAGGCATTTTTGTTTGAGCATCTAGATTTTTTTGAGGCCTTGGAAGGTTGGTGGTGTAAGGAGATAAAAGGAAATCGTAGGTTTGTGGTTTACCAAAAAATCCAAGAAGTCTGCTGCTAGGTAAAGGCTTGGAACAAGAAGGTGGTGGGCAACCTGTTTGCCTCCAAGGTAAAAATTGAAGGGGACTTGGTTATTATTGAAAGGGAGTTGGCGACATCTAGCGTGTCCCTCTCATTAAGAGATAGAGAGAAAGATAAGCTAGATGAACTCAATCGTTTGCTACACATGGAAGAAATATTTTTGTTGCAAAAGTCTAAGATCAAGTGGTTGAAGGAAGGTGATAATAACATAAAAAATTTCCATCTTTCTACAAATACATGAAGAAATCAGAATAATATTTTAAAGATCATTTTACCCGATGGCTCTCTAGTGGAAGACATGGAAGTTATCAGGGAGGAAGGGAGGAATTTTTTCTTTAATCTTCTTGGGATGGTTGGGGAAAACAATTTGGAGGCTCAAACTATTTGCTTGAGTAACATTCCTCAACTCATTGATGGAGGAGAGAATATTAAGCTTATGGCTCCCTTCACAAAAGATGAGATTAAGTCTATCATTTTCTCTTTAGGAGCAATGAAAGTGCTAGGCCCTGATGGGTTTCAGGCAGGTTTTTTTCAAAAGTATTGGGATTTAGTAGGTGATGATGTTTGGCTGGCTGCTAAAGAATGTAGGAATAGAAAGCGGATGATGTGTTCTTGGAACAAGACATACATTGCTCTTGTCCCTAAAGTCAAGAGTCCTAAGTTCTTTGATGAATTCAGACCAATTGCTCTGTGTAATTGTTTGTATAAGATAGTTTCTAAGGCAATGGCAACAAGATTAAAAGCTTGTTTAGCTGGGATCATTTCTGAGGAGCAGTGTGGTTTTTTGAAAGGAAGGCAAATCCTTGATGGGGTGGTCCTAGCCCATGAGACCATCCATTTGATAAAAGAAAGGAAGAAAGATGGTATGATCGTTAAACTAGATATGAACAAGGCCTTCGAAAGAGTTTCTTGGGGTTTCTTAATTGCATTCGTGGAAAAAATGGGCTTTGGTCAAGATTGGTGTGATTGGATTTTCAGCTACATTTCTTCTGTGCAATATATGTTGTTTTGATCAATAGGAAGGCTACTAATTTTTTTCAGGCTAGGTAGGGTCTCCATTAGGGAGATCCTCTTTCTCCCTACCTCTTCTTATTGGTGGTAGAAGCTCTCAGTTATGCTTTAAAATAGGCCAATTCCGAAGGTAGTATTAAAGGTCTTCAAGTCTCAACTAACATTGCCAATCTCACTCATCTTCAATTTGTGGACCACATCTTACTACTCAGAGAGGCTACTGCTCGTGAGGCTCAGGGTATCAAAAAAATTCTCCATACTTACGAGTTGGTTGCGAGTCAAAAGGTGAATGCTAACAAGTCTTGCATCTTCTTTCTTAAGGATCCTTGCCCTCATTCCTTTGAGATTCAAAGTATTTTGGGATTTGATGTGGACTTCCTTCCTAGTAGTTACTTAGGCATGCCCTTGGTGGATAAGAGGACCTCTGATTTAGAATGGAAAAAGGTTGTGGACAAGATTCAGAGCAAGCTGGCTTCCTAGAAGGGCAAATGGTTGTCCCTAGCTGGTAGAATCACCTTAATCAAGGCATCTTTGGCTGCAATTCCCACATATACCATATTAGCCTTTCAAATTCCTAGCAAAGTTTCCAAGGCTTTGGAGAAAACCCAAAGGATTTTCTTATGGCAAGGTACGGAGGAGTCCTTTAAATACAGTTTAGTCAAATGGGAAGATGTTTGCAAGCCGAAGAACATGGGTGGATTGGGTTTTTGAAACATAAGGAATATGAATAAGGCCCTTGGGTCTAAGCTTGGTTGGAGAATATATGAAGAAAGTGACAAAATGTGGAGCAAGGTATTACAATCCAAATACCTTAAGGATCAGGTCAGTTTCTTTTTTGACGATAGTGTTGTCCTTCCTAAAGGCTCTAATATTTGCAATTTTGTGCAAACCTATCTCGGCATTCTCTCATCTGATCTGGTTTGGAAGGTGGGCAAAGGGGATAAGGTGCAGTTCTGGAGGGACCCGTGGCTTGAAGACCAACCTTTGAGAGAGAATGCTGCCTTTATGTCTTGAGCCTCCTTTTTGGAATCCAAATATGGTATGTTGGTTAGGGATTATAAGGAGTATAGAAATAATGGTTGGGCTTGGAAGACTCTAAAAGGCTTAAATAATGAATTGGGCTTGGCATGGAAAAATGTATTGGTGAAACTGAATTTGATCCCTTTCTCAGAGGAACAAGATAGACACATGTGGCGGTATAGCAATGATGGCAAGGCTTATGTTAAAACGGTTTATGCAAGATACTTTTGTTTAGGTCATAAAGTAAACCCTACGATTTTGTCCAAGATTTGGTATAAGTTGGGTTTGCCTAAGGCCTGTGCCTTTCTCTGGATTGCTTGGAAAGGAAAAGCCTTGACTTGGGATCGACTGATTAAGCTGGGGAAGATTGGTCCTTCTCGATGTGTTCTTTGTGGAAAAGCGAGTGAAGACGACAATCATATCTTCCTTTATTGTGAGTATACTCAAGTGTTGTGGGACAAATTTCTCAATCGTTGGAATCTTGTTTGGGCTATGCCTCAGAATCTTGATATGCTTCTGGCTGGATGGATTTTCAAGGTTGAAAGCCTTGGCCTCAGATTCATTTGGGAAGTGTTTCTGGCTATATTGGTGTGGAATGTTTGGCTTGAACGGAATAGAAGAATATTCTCAGATCAAGCGAGAGCCTGGGTGGATTGGTTATGGAACCAGCTTGAATGCTCTCTGAATGAGTTTGGAGAGGTAAGGAAGAATAAGTTCTGGCAGGTTAGTGTAGTTGAGGTGTGCCTTGCCAATGCTTGGCCTAGGTTTCGTTGGCTGGGATGTTTTGCTACCCCTAGGAAGAAGCTTTCCAAGGATCAACATGTTAGATGGTTCCCTCTAGATCTTGGCTAGATTAAATTAAATTTTGATGGTGTTGCTAGGGGTAACCCTGGGAAAGTAGGCGGTGGTGGTATTTTCAGGGATAATAATGGGCAGCCTTTGGGGTACTAGACTCAATGGACTTTGGTAAAGACTCCAATAACTTGCCTAAGGCTAGGGCTCTATGGTTTGGCCTTATTATTGCCAAGGAGAAAGGTTGGAATCATATGTGGGTGGAAGGTGATTCAAAGGTTATAAGCAACCTTCTTGATAAGGATTCTTCTAGTTGCTGGCAGTTGAATCAGATTATGGTGGAAGTCAGAAGTTTCATTCGTTGGTTTAGTAAGTTTAAGGCATCTCATTTACTAAGAAGGGGAAATCGTGTTGTCGATTGGGCTGCCAATGAAGGTGTGAACTCTGGTTTTAGTATGGCTTCTAGGGCGACTGGGTTAAAGGATTCTTATCCTCTAGAGTTAATTAGACTGTTACAGTTTGACATCATTGCTCATCCCCCAGTCTTGGGTCCTGCTCATTAATTCTCCTTGGTTTTGCATGTCTTCCAGTTTGTGTTTCAGATTCTTCTTTGTTGTTAGCTTGTATCTTATGATGTTTCGTATGCTGGTGGCGAATGGCTATCTTTCAGGCGGTGCTTTTAGTTTCCTATAGTGTCAAAACCATCGGTTCTCTTTAATGGGCTTTGGCCTGCAATTTACGGGTCCCTAGTCCCTTACCAGGGTTTTATTATAAAAAAAAAAGCATTCAAATTTACAAGTAGAATTTTATTTCCCCTAACAATTATTAAAAAGTATATAAATCAAAAGCTTTTGTACTTAGAATTTAGTTTACTTTTAGAATGTGAAATGATTTGCATGCAATAGGTGCCTCCATAATGATAACTCTCGGCTTATTTTATATATATGAATATTTAATATATGTATGCTCGTTATTAATTGTTTAATCCATCCACATGCAGCTAGAATTTGTGGCACATCCATACACAAGTACATACTCTCTAACATATTAACATACATATAATTTTCTATCAAATCCTTGAACCTCTGCTTTCAAACTTAACATACGGTATAGAAAACAAAGAGTTTAGAGTTCAAAAAAACAATAAAAAAACATAAAGTAAAACAAGAACTTGTGTTTACAATAGCAGATACAATATCAATCAATATTAACTTCATCCCAATAAAACATAAAAAGCAAAAGAATATCATAAATGCTAGAAACTCTAAAGCTCTTGCACCACATAACAACCAATCCGACAAACAATTTTATTGCATATTGTCATCTTTTTCGTCGCAGTACACGAAAGACGACTGGGACTCTGATATTTGCATATCGCGGATGAAGATATTTAGGGCTCTTCATCACTGCACTCTCCACCTCTTCTTTCCTCACCAATCTCCCATCGTAAACGTCCACCTACTAAGAATACAACTCAACCACGCTCAAGCATATCATATGAAAAGGATGGGAATCCGAAGGTCAAACCGGCTGTTCCAGGTATCCAACTTTTGATCACTCAATATTACCGATGCACGTTCGTCATTGACATATCCTAAAGCAGTAAATCCAGACACGCACTCATTATTATTATTTATATTTTGTGATGGGAGGAATAAATTGCTTAGCGAGTGGGCAGGGCCCAGCGTCACAAATATTTAAAAACCAAAAAAGATTGCTAGGTATCTTTCACTGTGAGTGAGGGTTTCGATGCATCCAAGCTGTGTCATTATCCTAAGGACATCAACTTTCACAAAATTATTTGCTCTAATTGTCAAGTTCACGTGTACATGATTAAAATAAAGTTAATTTTTCCTCCTAAATTTATAGGGTTCATTATCACGTTTGGATTAAAATATTCCTCACAAAATTATTTGTCAGTCAGCAACAAAGTTCAAGGTTTGATATTCCTCACCTTTTCCATTATGCTTGATTTCACTCGTCACATAGTTTTTCGAGATAAAAAAAAAATTGTATTGAGAGGGTGTGATTATAAAATGAATATAATCCCTTCCAATTCCTCAAAGGTGTTCACAAGCACGTAGTCCCCTGTATCACACATTCGCGACTCAAAGAGAACCGCTTCGTAGATGGGATCCGATGTAAACTGCTCGCGGTAGAACGATATCAGATCGCTGGGCCATAGCGCTGGTATACTCCCGGGCAGATTACTGATCATTTTCTCCGGACGTTTTCCTTCGCTCACTGAAACCATCACACCTCGAACTTAATACTCAAACTAGAGCGAAACAAGAATTGAAGTTAATATTAAAAGTAGAGCAGAAGAATACCTTTGACAGGAATGTGGCCCTGGGAAAGGAGAGAAGGAGCGTACTTCTGCGCAACAGAGGCAGCGGCACAAAGAGGCCAGAAGACGACCCTTGGCACTCCCATATTGGGGGCCACTGATGCGGTGCACGACATGCAACAGTCTGCCACGATGCAGGTGACGGGAGGAACGCCATTCCCAGTGTGAGTGCGGAGGAGGGCCTCCAAGGCGGGTCCACGCTTTGCCAGCGTTGAAAACAGATCGCCCAGGTGGGTGGTGCGGCCGTGCTCCGGCGGTAAGCCGTCCGCGAATGACAAAAATCGGAAATTGGCTTTGGGGTGCTGCAGTTGCAACTTGTGCTTTCCACTTCCAAACATGCGTTTCTCAGTCCATTCCGTGTTAACGAAAGTGATGAAAAAACCCCGTGCGGACAAGAGATCGGCGAGATGAATGAAAGCGTTGACGTGACCCTGCGCAGGAAAGGGCACCAAAACTGCGTGCAAAGTGCCATCGTTTCCACCATTCATCGTTATCCTCAAGTGGGCAACGAATTCTATTGAAACGAATGCCACAAGTGAACATCTCGGCTTGTAAACAATAATTTATAAGGATTGCACGCTCAAGCATATCACCTGGAAAGGATGGGAATCTGAAGGTCAAGCCGGTCATTCCAGGCTGTCAATTATTGATGGCTCAAAACTATTGCTGCCGTTCGTCATTAATTACGCCGAAGGCGTTTCCCTCAATGAAGTTTTTCAATCCACTTTCTGTATCGACGGTTGAAAAAAGGATGCAAGACCATCTACAATAGATCTTGATCGTTCATTACGCCTTTGTGTTTTGCCTTCTGTCTTGTTCGCACATTTACTGTGGATGGAGTCGGTTTACAAGTCTGCTTTGCAATAGTCAACAGAAACACAACATTTCGCAAGAATCTTCAGGTAAGTCATTTGCCCTAATTTCATTTACCATGGTTTATTTTTACCTTGTTTATCAGCATCTACACAGCCAGATCAATTTTTCTTCAGTCCCCTAAAATATTTCTTCTGTTATCTCTATGCAGGTTGGAATCCGTCGGTTTTCCCTTCACAATATTGTTTCTACAGAATCTTGCGGTAAGTTTAATCTTGACCCCCTTTGCAATTTGTTGCTAATTAGCTTCCATTTTGCATAGGTAAGAGATACACCTAAGGAAAAGGAAGAATCCCACAGCAATAAATTATCTGATTATAGAGTCTTAATCCTCAATTTCGCTCTGCTCCCTACCCGAATGAAATCCCTGCGACTATAGTATCCAACTCACTAAAATCACTTGAATGGAGAAGTGGATTCAGTTATGGCTCCACTGGGTCGAAAAGGTGATTGGTTTGAGTTAGGCATCAGGGCCCCTATAGTTGGTCATCTTCTAGCCATCTTCCAGGAGTGTTCAATTAAAAAACCCTTACCTCAGCTGCTATAGTTGAAAATTACTAGTGATGCGACGACCGAATTTGAACAGTCGGATCACGGTCACAAATCATGATCAGCTCAGCTTTTGTTGTTATAAATTTTCTGATCAAAGGCTTCATTTATCATGATTTAGCATTCTGGATATTCAATTTTTTGCTAACTCTATTTAATTGAGCCGATAAATTAAGTCTTAGAGGTAAAACGTGGATTCCATTCAGACGGTTTTAACTGATTATCCTTAATTTCTCCCCGCCTTCATTTTCATTGGTTTTAGCTTTTTTATTTGTTTTAAATTGGCTGGTTAGAGGCTACATATGGAATCGTATTCAGTTAAGAACATGGCAAGTTTTAATCAAGGAAATTAATCTTAAAGATTGAAACTTCCATTCCAATACAACTCATCAAATCGATTGTCAGCTCACTGTTTAGTGAAAATTAGTGATGACATGTCTTCCCTGCCCTGCCCTTGGGTTAACTATTGTAGAGTGATATTTAAAAAATTGGCCGATTATAGAGCATTTATAGTGTGAGCACTACACCAACATTTTCAACTGTAGAAGTTCCATTAGGTTTGCATGCAAATTTTTTTATATGTGCAAAAATTCTATACTGTGCCCTAGTTTAATGGTTTTTTTGTTTCTAAAAGAATTGTGTTGTTATCCACATTGGATTCGGTTCATGTTATTTTTACAAAATACCTCCTTCTTTAGGGCTTCGGTGACAGCAAGACACAAATTATGCAGAATCTTCAGGTACTTCAGTTGCCCTGGTTTCAGTAACTTTTGGGGTTGCCTGTCAACTAAATTGTAAGTGTCTCTTAATTTTATTCAAGTGTTCTATGAAATTTGAAGGTTTTAAGTGAAATTATTTTCATTGTTGTTTATTGTCGGAGTTTTTCCATGTTTACAGCATTTGATTATACTTCCTCAAGTGGTGTGTGAAATTTGAGGGATTTTTTTGGAAATTTTATGTTGAATTTCAATGATTAGTTTTTCTGCATCCTTGAGTTAACATTTTTATTTTTTTCTAGCAGATAAATAGAAAGGGGTTGCATTTAATGTTTTTGTTTAAATCGCTGCAAAAAAATTAATAATGCAAATCTTTGAATCAAATCAGATTTCATTAGCCCCAAGTCCCGGATATTTGTAGGTTCCCTTTTCATTTATTGTGAATAGATTGAAATAGCAACAGTACGTAGATAGGCTTTGGTTAGTCTCATTTGAAAAAACTTCTGCAGTGGTAGGGTTTCGTAAAATTTTCATGCAAACACACAAATATCCAGTATAATACATAGCAGAGAATCTACAAATTTTATAGATTTATGTAAAAGCTATAATGAACACTTGGATCATCCTCAAACCAATTTCACTTGAAAATATGTTTTACTGCTGCCCATAAGAAAATCTTCAGTCGGTTTACCTTTGATTTACAAGGATGGCCTAATGGCAGCCTTTCCTTTTGCTTTTTATTACTTGTAGGTTTGTGCAAATTTTGTTAATGGTACTGGTTAAACTTTCCTATTTTTGGGATTTCACTTCATATGTCAAATCTCTAGGTATTCAATCATGTGTGTATTAAAAGAGCTCTGGGGTACAAAATTATGTATACTAAGATTTGAACTGAAACTGAACTTAAAAGAAAAGTGGAGAAATAAACAGAGAACAAAACCTCCTATTATTTTATCTTGGAAACTGAAAAACAGGGTTATATGTTTATCAAGAAAATAGGTAGGAAAGTCTTTTGAAAGATCCATAGTTTGATTTCCGACCAATCAAATTCCTTATGAAATCGGAAGTCGCGAGCCATTGAATGATTGGTAAAGCGACTGTTGTGCATAATCTTGAGGTAAGTCACTTGCATAATTAGAAAGCATATGTGGAAACAAGGTATGAACATCATTGAGAGCTTTCGAACAGGGTATGAACATCGATCAAAGCATATTAGAAGGCAAAATTTTGTTAGATGATGTAGTTGCAACCTCTTAGTGAAACCTACTTTTCGATGCACTCACAAAGTCATTTATGCCAGTTGGCATATATACATGCTACTTTTTATTGAATGAGTCCAAATTTTTTTTTAGTATGTTTGAAAATGAGCACGCCTCACTCAATACTAATTCAATGGTTGTGACTTTCTGTTGTCCAGATAGTGACAGCTGGTTGTTTTCGTATTTTAAATGGGTACAATTTATCTAAGCTTGCTTGCTCTGAGATACTTCAGTTTTCTTATATTTTTCAGTTTTGTACATCCAATAGTTTTCTCAATTTGAGTAAGAAAACCATGAGACTTGTTATTTATATGTGCTTTTGAATTTGAAATCATATCCTAGACCAACAAGCAAAGTCCCTGTATAAAGAGATCCAGGCCAACCCATTGCAAAAAGAAAATGCCCAATAGCCATTAGAATTTGAGCTACTGCAATTGTCACTGGTTGTGGATATGCATAGTCCCTGTAGAGAAAAGAGTAAAGTATCAACTATTGGAAAGAGTAGTATTCATTTTCCTTCTATGGAAATAAAAATTCCACTGATCATGAACAGCCTACTAACTTTCTCTTACAATAATAGAATTTTTTGAAACCAATATTTAGAAGATCAATCTTTGATCTGAATAAAGTAGGACTTCTACATTAACAATACTCTCAGTGAATTTCTGAAAACCAATATCTTCAGGAATGATTTAACCTATATATTTTCTGAATTTTAATAGCTTTTATGAGTAGGGATAAATATCATAATGCCCAATTTATCTTTTAGGATAAATGGTTTGTTTTGTAGTCACCACTTTCCCTATCAATCTAAAGAAACATGTAATATTTTTCCAAATTGTTGCTCAAATATTATAGTTCTAAATGTTGTTCTTATAATTTATTATTGACGATGATACCAAAATCAGACTCAACACAAATTACATAGACTGATTTTTGGCTTACTTGACTCAGCACAGACAACATATACTCAACAATTTTAGGAAAAACATTATATATTTGATATTTTGGAAAAACATGACAAACAAAAATATTGGCTTGCGGTCACTAAGTCTAAAGAAACAATTTGGCAAGCCTCCTTTGGGCATGCTTGGACTTAAACTCAAATGTGGAAGAGCTTTGTGTGCTGAGTCCTTAACTTACTAAGTTACTGATTCACCACTCCCAGCCTCTGGATACGATTCGATTCGTACCAGATTCGCAATTCAGATACGGTACGATACAAATTCGGGCAGGGTACGAAATCTGGTCTGTGGATTTGCCTTGGATTCGATTTGACACTGTGGATTCGACCAGGATATGCCAAGAAGAATCCACGACGAATCCAGTGTTTTTTTGCATTTTTGAATTATTTTTTTGACTAATAGTTGACTTCTAAATAATTAAATAATTACCTGACATATTGCTGTTATGGCAGAATATTACCAGTGAGCAAATAAAGGTCAGATCTGAGTTGTTTACTTCACAGTTTGCATCACGTGTATCTAAATAAACTTCTATATTTATTAGCAAAGCATATGAATGAAATGTCCTGTGATTAATGTCAACATTGTTCTGTTTCCACTATTTGTCATATTTATTTTCAATATCTATATGTGTATGAGTTTCACTTTGCAACAAATCTGCAAAAAAAGAAACCAAAACATCTCAGTTCACCAACATTCAAATTTGAAACAAATACTGGTGCAAACAAAGGTACCATTCAAACTCAAAGTATACAACTGTGTGATAAAATATTTATCCTTAAACTTGGAGGAAGAGGTGAACTTTGAATCAGATTTAGCAAGGGACCTTACACCATGGTCCTGGGATAGAGCCCATTTGTGTATTAAACCATGGTACCCAAAGTTCAACACTATCACATAATCCTTTTCAACTTTCCCTGCTTGGGTGTGTCTTCTAAGTCTCCCTTTGCAATGATGGAGTTCTTCCAACCTAGCCTCCATTGTTAACTCCATTTGGAAATTTATTCCAAGACCCAAAGTATTGAGTTATTCTTCCAATTCATATTTGTTCACATTTTGGTGGAATTAGATACATCCAAACAGTTGCCAGAAGATTTTAGTCTGAAGGTTGGTGACAATAAGTGGAATAATCTTTTGGATCATGAAGGGATCACTTTTAGATGTTGAGCCTGCTCTGATACTGGACACTTAACAAAATCATGCCCTCAAGCCAGGCCTGATGCTAGATGGAAACCTCCTCCTAAGCAAGCTGCGTTCACCAAGGTGTATTCTAAACTTAATTACTGGTACAAATATGTATATATTTCCTATTTTTATATGTTTTTTGTATTGCCATACCCAAAACGTACCCAACCTCAAATTTTTTTTTGGACCAAATCTCGTATCGGATTTGTACCCGTACCCGAATCCAAAAACGAATCAGTAACTTAGCTTAACTATGGTGTCAAACACAAAAATTGAAATACTTTTAAAGTAACTATAAGGTCTGGAATTCAATCTATAGATTACATTAAGTATAAAATTTCTCTAAGCTTTGCTGATCTCAGCAGAATAAAATTGATACTTTCTTTATGCAGTGGAAAACAAAGCCCACTATAGCAACTCCTCTATTCATGTTTTTATCCAGACTATTGTGCAACTAAACTTCTATTTTTAGTAGGACAAGATCCTTAATTCGCTCAGTAGATTCCTGCATCCTAGCTGCCAGAAAAGACACTTCCTAATTTGGGTTCTCCTTATCGCAACATCCAACAGCTGGCAAGATCTCATTCATGAATCAGTAATGCATTGCTCAAGGGTCAAACCCTGACTGATGCTTATTAAGAAGATGTTTGAGTTTAGCTTGGCTAAACAGAAATTCATGGGCAGGGGATATGCACAGATCGCCTGATGTAGGTGATCCCAATGACCTAGAGATATCATTCAAGATTCAACAATGCATCACTCAGAGGTCAAACCCCGACCCATTATTATTAACGAGATGCTTGAGTTTGTGCTTGGCTAAAGACATTCTTGGGCAGAGGATATGCACAGATCAATTGATGTAGGTGATCCAAATGACCTAGAGATCACACCCCATCCCTTCAAAAACAATTAAAGTTTAGTAGTTTCACCTCTGCCTACACAGAAAGAGGGTTTTCCCTATCCAACCAGATTTACGTCAAAGTTTAATAGTTCACTCACTTAGACAAAAGAGGGTGTGCCCTACCCAACCTGGTTTTACTCACAAATCCTAACCCCCCGCCCCATGTCAGCCGCTTAACTAAAAATTTCTAATTTTAAAATTGCGACATTTCACAAAATTAAGTAGTTGTTCAAGCAAATTTTTTTTTAATGAAATTTGATAGTTTTAAATCTTTTATCCTATTTTCGTGTTGAACCTGCTAAGAATTGCGTGAAAAAAGGTTTTGCAAAAATTTTGGGGCTGGAAATAAGCAGCTGCTGCAAATGGAAATAAAATGACATCTGGCACCACATATTAATTTCCCTCTTTTTTTATATTAATTCATTTTTTCCCTCCAATTTTTTCCTTCCTGCACAAAATGTTGTTAGTACATGTTCACTGCTCAAAATTATTCATTTTGACGCTGCTTTCTGTCTGAATACAGGTTTTTGAAAGATACGTTTGATACAAATCAATTCAGGTATGTTATTCACTATACAATGCTTTATATTTCTGTATTCTTCAATATTGTCGTCCTTTAACTGTAGACTCAAATCTGTTATTTGTATTGCCATCAGAGATAGTGATTAGGTGAGTAATTTGGTTCACATTTTTTGACATTCTTCCATTAAGTTTGGGTTCTCCATGGTAAATCTCTGTTGTCTTCAATTGTATGGTTTTTTACTCACTTCCTTGCATTTCTGAGAGTAATTTACTGCTTAGAGAAGTCTGGTCTTCATTTGGCTTTGAAAGTGAGATAAACAACTGGAGCTCAAGCCCGACAATACCAACAAAAAATCTACACTTAAATAATATTAACATTTACTGCTTTACTGCTTAGAGAAGTCCGGTCTTCATTTGGCTTTGAAAGTGAGATAAACAACTGGAGCTCAAGCCCGACAATACCAACAAAAAATCTACACTTAAATAATATTAACATTTACTGCTTAGAGAAGTAAATTCTACTTTTAGATAAAAGAATCAAATATTATTTTGATTTTGATATATTTTTTCAATTCTCCAAATTATTATTAGAAGGTCCAAAATATGTGTTAAATTAAAAGATGGAGTAGGGATTGAATAGACTTTTATAGTGAAATCTACCCACATATAGATTCCTATCAGAAATGGAACATGTTGACCTGAAAGATAAATTAAGCTGTGAGTAATAAACATTCTTGGGCTATACTTTGAACACAAATAAACACTTTTCTTAGTGTGAAGATATACGGTTTTATGTGTTCTCATTACAAATCAGTATATAACCAGGTGACTTGGTCCTATGGAGGGGGCTGCCTAAGTTCTAGTGCAGACAAATCTTCTATGAAACAAATAAATCATACTAGGGAGAGATTTAATAGAGATGGGAAAGGGCCAAAATAGGATGTCAGCAGCAAAACAAAGCAAAATATTGATTAATTCTAGAGTAACCATACATCTCTAACTCCATTGCAAATTTAAAAGGTTCTTATATGCAGTCAAATAAAGACCTCAGATCATCACTTAAAACAACTATCCTGTAGTTGACACTTGTTTCATCTTCTCACAACCCTTAATTCAACTAGATTTATCTTTTCTTTTACATTATTTTGGATTTGATTCCAAGCTTTCTTATAATTCTTCCATGTCAAATTTGAATTTTTGCAATCTTTTTCACTTGTCTTTTATTTATTTTTTTGTTTATTTGAGCATTCGCTTGAACTTGTCTGTATCTGCAACTCTATTTTTCAGACCATGCAAATCATTACCATTGTCACCTTGTTCTTGATTTCCTTTCTCATTAATTGCATAATGCTAGAGCAAGAGGTGTCGCATGGTCTGCTGTTCTCATTTGCATTCTTTCTAACCAAAAAAGCTGAAACTTGACATAGGTATATGTCTACTTCTAGCAATATATCTTTTAGTATCAAATCTCTGAAGTATTGCAATCACAGTCCTCCTGGGTAATGATTTGCAAGCTAGCCATATAGATGCAAATTACTGAGAATGCACTGTGAGGGTCTTGGAAGCCCCACTTATTCCAGTTGTTGTGGGTTTAGCTATCATCTATTTATCCATAGAAAGATGTTCTCATCCAATCTCCAGGCTATTTTTCAAACTGTATTTTTCGTCATCCATTTTAGCTATTATACCCCACTGCTTTAAGTTGTTTTGGGTTTAGCTATCATCTCTAGCAGTTATCCATGGAAAGATGTCATCATCCAATCTCCAGGCTCTTCTTCAAACTGGATTTTCGTCAACCACTTTAGCTATCATTATATCAGTGCAACTTACTTGATTAAGACATGTAGTGGCTTCTAGGATTCTTATTCATCCTCCACTTTAAATTGGATGCAATCAGTTTTTGTTATGTATAAGTCTGGCTACTACAGTAGTTATTATTTCACTTCTGCGTGAATGAGCTCCACATCTATTTCACCTTTTCACCTTTTGCAATATGATGAATACTTATTAATAGAATTTGTTTTTTTTTTAATTTTGGATTCATATAATTGACACAAAATCATATTGTGCATTTTGTTGTTTTAATGTAGGTACCAACTACTTATTCCTTTTCATGGATAATACTACATACTGTCCAATTCCTCAACGTGGTTTTGTAAATTTCACTTCAATACTTTCACAAGACAATGTAGGTGAAAACTTGTTCTCCTCTACTGATGACTATTACGCAGAGTTTGTTCCTAGTACACAAGGGCTCAACGAAGAAGTGGTCACAGAAGAAGTGACAATTGAAAAGGAAACTTCTACCAATGAATTAGAAGTCATAGAAAATCAGTTTCATGTAACTCCTCAAGCAAAAAATAGAGTTCGTTGGAGCATTGCAAACACAATGGTTCTAATCGAAGCTAAAAGAATTGAGAGAGAAACACAATCAAGTGGTGGTGCAATGAGAAGAGCATTAAATTCCACTGAAAAGTGGAAAATTATTCAAGAATATTGCTCTGCTCATGGTGTTCCTAGCACAACAAACCAGTGTCGAGATCGTTGGGAGCATATTCAGCCTGATTACAAAAAAATTAGAGACTATGAACATAATATTCCATCTGGGCATGACAATTACTGGACTATGACAAGTCGTGAGAGGGTTGAAAAGAAACTCCCTACAAAATTCATTGTTGAACTTTATGATACAATGGACACCACATTTGGTAGAGATCGAGCCATCAATCCAGGAAATATCACTATTGACTCTAATAGATATTAATAGATATGAAGTGATCAAATTGTCAACTGGCTACTAGCTAATGCACCTATCTGTCGTCTGTAACAAAAAAATCAGGCCAAGTAAGATACAAAGGCATCACATGTTGATTGTCACAGCCTAATTAATTTGCATGAACCTCACTAATTCATAAGTCCATCTCCATTTGAAATTTTACTTGGATGAGTTCCAAGCCTTGAATAGATGTGTCTCTAAATGGGCATAATAAACCCATGAACATAGGCTTCCCCGCTAGATTGATTCACCATGAATAGATTTTTCTTGTAATTTTTTTTAATGAAAATAGGAAAATGTTGTCTAGCTAATGTGCTTCTCATCATTGTGAAACTAGAAATGATTGGAAGGCATTATTTGATCAAGAGCCTTACCTACTATCTGGAAGTGTTGCCTTGAGGTACAAGATCTTGGATTGATGTGCTTAAAGTGTCAAGGTTCTATCAAATTTAATAGAAGCTAATCAAGGTCATCATACGATAGTGAGTAATTTGTGATTGAAATATAATTAAGTAGAAACAATTTAGATAGAACTTCTTGCAATGTCTTATTTCTAAATACCACTTCATTGACTGCACAACATCTTTTCTTGAGAATCTATACATAGCCAGATCACTTTTCTTGTGTTTTAATTACAACTTTCCTGACATCTTCTTTTACTATTGAATGTATAGCAGCTGTAAATGCAATGGTTGCCAGACCTTTCCTGGTAATTCAACTTGAGGTAACTCACTTGCCATTATTTATGTGAAATTTTTTATGTTCATTTCATTGTATACATTTTTGGGCAACTTTATTTTCCTTATTCTTTACACTATTCTGCTGACAGCTTTCCTCTCAACTTTATTTACTATTGAATGTATAGCAGTTGCTACTGAAGTTGCAAATGCAATGGTTGCTAGAGCTATTTTCACAATAGCTACAGTACAGATCAAATCATCTTCACATGTTAATCTTAATACACTGTTCTTTACAGAGCTTATGAATTATACAGTAGATATTTCCTCGCATTTTTCAGCCATTTTACTGTTTATTGTCCTTTGCAAAAATACCAATTATACTGGTTTTTGTTCTTCAAAGACAAAATGTCAAAACTGTATAGCAGATGCTGCTACACTGTTGAATGCAATGAACAGTAGAGCTTATGAATTATGCAGTGAATATTTCCTTCAAATTTTCTGCCATTATACTGGTTATTGTACTTTGCGAAAATACCCTATAGTTCAAAATCATATTTTATTAATTAAAATGAAGTAACAATAAAATATATATGCATACCTTCATTTATTTAAAAAAGTTTGACACTACCCATTTTACAATTTCTATCTTTCAAATAGAATACCATAAATTAAAATATTGATCTCCACAAATCTTCGGCGTACCCATTGTACACGAAGGTGCGATTACTGTAGTATATCTTCAACTGATAATCCCAACCGCACTTATTTAAATTTTTTTAATGTGGTCGATGGGGGCAGAATTTGGATTATGAAGATATTTAAAAACAGAAAGATTACTGTCTTTCATGGCGAATAAGGATCTAGATCTATCCCACCTGTATCCTTATCCTGGTAGGGTTGGCAAGGACATACACTTCTCACAAAATTATTTACTTTAATTGGCAAGTTCCGATTATGTAGGCAAGCGTATATTTTGAAGATAAATTTAATTTTTCCTACTAAAATTATGTTCTGTCATTGTCGTGGTTGAATTAAAATATTCCTCACCAATCACCACTAACAAATTTTGAAGGTTTCTTTTGTCAGAGTGCCGCAACGCAACATGAAGCGGCATTTGAAAAGATTAGTTAGAGATATCAATCCTGAATAATTATTTTCATTTAAGAACTATTTATTTTATTTTGAATTATTTATTTAATTTAATTTTGTATAATTTGAAAAATTATTATAAAAATATTATTTTAAATAGAGAATCAATATTTAGTGTGATTTTGTACAGTAGTTTTTAACACATAATATCATTTTAATTTCTCTTCACATGGAACGCCCCTATCCACATGAATTGCCACATCCATCCATAAACTATCTATCCATGAAAGAATAAACCGTTAAAAAATTATCTTTATAATTTAAAATGATTTTATTTTATTTGGAAGAGTTAATTTTACTCTATTTAAGAATTATTTTTATTTATTTTAAGAATTATTTCATTTGCATTATAAAAGTTAATTAATTTTTAATAATTATTTTACTTCATGAATCCATTTTAATTAATAATTATTTTATTTTATTTTACAATTAGTTTAAATACTATTTTATTTATATTTATTAAGAGATTATATGTTGTTTTCTTAAGAGTTAATTTATAGTTTTTTTTTTTAAATTTATGTGGACTCGGAGAATGAAATATTCAGGAGTGGAGCATGTGTGGAGGTCATCTAGGAAGAGGTTGTGGGTCTGGTTCAATAGGAAGCCCCTGAACAGTCAGCTTATAGGTTTTTTGTCCCCAACTTGGTACTCTCCTAGCACCTTGGTCCTCGTATAGTGGTGGTGTGTTGGGTGGGTAAATTCAATGCTTTGTTTTGTTAGCATTTATTTCCTTGTCCATTGTGCCCTATCTCAGGACAACAAAGCCACCATAAATTGAAAGTACTGTAACATAGAAGATAGGTGGGTAAATTCAATGCTTTGTTTTGTTAGCATTTATTTCCTTGTCCTTATGCCCTATCTTATGGACAACAAAGCCATCATAAAACTGAAAGTAATTGCACATAGAAGATAGTGCCCCCGACTTAATGGCAGGGGGTGGAGGGGGGAATCAAGGGCAAGCCCCCTGATGGCCCCGAAGGGCATTGAATAGTGTTAATGAGAATAAAGAAAAGAATTTTTTTTGAAATGCTTTACTAGGGCACTTTGTGGAAATATTAGAGAATGCAAGATTCATCACCATTAAAGATGAAGATGCCAACAGAGAGAAACCAGACTCTGGAGGAGCTGGTAAGTACTCCCCTCCCAATGCTAGCAAAATGGTAATTTCCCCTAATGTTGAAATGTTGTCAGCCATTAATAATGAAGAAAGTAGATTAAAAGGAGTAGCAATCTTTTTGGCCATGGTAGACAAGGAGAAAACTCGAACAAGGAGGTTTCTTGATGAGTGGTTTAAAAATGTATGACTGAAACATCAAAAAATGGGTTCACCAAAATGAATCAACAAGATGATGA
>VDFB02003468.1:0-24907 GCA_007258455.2 Sequoia sempervirens | reverse complement strand
CCTTATTATCTCTTGCATGCTTCATTGCTTTAACTTCAACCCACTTGGTCACATAATCAATGCAAACCAAGATATAGGATTTACCATTTGATGAAGGATCAATTGGTCCTATAAAATCTAATCCCCATTTATCAAATGGAGTGATTACTATCTGGGGGTAAAGAAGCATCTCATCAGATTTGGTTGGTTAGCCCATCCTCTAGCATCTATCATACTTCCTTGTATATTTCCCTACATCCTTGTGGAGTGTGGGCCAATAATATCCTATGTTCAAAATCTTCATTGCTATCCTCTTGACTTCAAAATGACCTCCATAGGGTTCATTATGGCATGCATGAAATATATCATATGCATCATCTTCCCTCACACATATCCTAATGACATGGTCTAGTCCTGTGTAGAACAAACATCCTGCAATCCATGAGAAGGGAAAAGCCTTCTCAATGAGAACCTTTCTCTCTTTTGGATATAAATGAGGAGAAACTCTCCCTATGACCAGATAATTAGCTATGTTAGCTTACCAAGGTGTA
The DNA here is from genome assembly GCA_007258455.2 of Sequoia sempervirens. Taxonomy (NCBI): domain Eukaryota; kingdom Viridiplantae; phylum Streptophyta; class Pinopsida; order Cupressales; family Cupressaceae; genus Sequoia; species Sequoia sempervirens. The sequence continues at coordinate 24,377 of VDFB02003468.1, read as the reverse complement.
TGCACATTGATGGAAAAAAATGTTCATCAGGGAAAGAGTCACCAATGAATTGATTGTCCTCTTATGTAGTCAGCCTTGAGAGAAAGTTTTCTACAACATTTTCCTTACACAATTTTTCAACAATGATTATGTCAAATTCTTGCATGAGCAGCAACCATCTTGCTAGCCTTCCTAATATTAGAGTCTTATTCATGAGGTACCTAATGGTTGCATGGTCTATGTGCACAAAGATCTGATAGCCTGTTATGTAGTGCCTGAATTTTTTAAGGGCATAGATCACTACCAACATTTTTTTTCTATCACTATATAATTAAATTCAACCCCCTATATGTTTTTATTAACAAAATAAATAACATTCTCAATTGCTCCTTCTTTATGTCCCAAGACTACTCCTATAACATAGTTTAATGCATCTATATGAATATGAAAGGGAAGCTCTCAATTGGGACCTTTGAGTATAGGGGCATGAGTTAAAGCTACTTTCAAATCAAAGAATGCCTTGTCACAATTTTTTTTTCCATTAGAACTCAACATCTTTAGTTAGGATATTGTACAATGGTGCTTCTATTTTGCTGAAATCTTTGATGAAACCCCTATAGTAGCTTGCATGTCCCAAGACACTTCTAACATCTTTTTGTTTCGCAGGTGTAGGAAAATTGGTGATCACCTCAATCTTGGAAGGATCTACTTGAATTCCTTTGTGAGAGATGTAGTGGCCAAGAACTACACCTTATTGCATCATCATGAAGCACTTTTCACTATTTAAGGATAGATTATGGTCTTCACATCTTTGCAAAACCTTTTTTAGGTTCTCTAATGCATCATCAAAATCTACACCATAGGTGTGTTGGCGTATGGATTTGAGAGATTGTTTTTGGCTCCTTATGTTTTCATTGATGGCAACTGGAACTTTAGCAGTATGGTTCGTAGTGTTGGAATTGCTCCTACTGGAAAGAGAAGCAAAAGACTGTAATCTATTGGTAGAAACTATGAAGAAGAGGGAATCTGATTGATAAGTTGATCCGAATACTTCATCATATCACTATTTGTGGTGTGGATCCCCAGGGAAGCTTGTTCAACATGTATGCTATCCTATTGGTAAGTTTTGTGGTGTCACATTAATCAGAGTATGAGTTAAGAGATTTGGTAAAATGATTTATTCTTTATTTTCTCATTTTGGTTGACCTATTGTGTATGGCATGTCATGAATGTATGATGAGTGTGTGTTTAACTATTTCTTATGTTTGGAATTTTTCTTTGGGTCCCTACTATAGTCTATCCAACTTGTGTAGGTATGCATCAATTCTAACTGGTGATTTGAGCTGACATAAGAAAAAAGTATTATATTTTATTTTGAAGCTATCATATAATAAAATCCTTGTTTGCGGATATATATGTGAGAATGGTAATTCATTTTTGGTGTGAGGATGAAGTGATAGATAGAAGTGTGTGTGGATCAAGAAGAGTGAAGATGTAAGAGTGAAAAAGTACATAATAGTTATATGAGGTAATATCAAAAGATTTGTTTGAACAACAAAAGGGTTTTTATATGCAAACCAAAGCAGAGCAAAGCAAGTGTCTGAATTGGATAGAAGATCTAGAATTTGATTGTCTCCTTCATTGGAACTAAATCCATGCATATCTAGATGCTATATTCTCAGTTCAACATTTTGTTGTAATATCAAATACATTTTGTAAGGAAATGAGCCTTCTCTTTTGAGCAGTGAGCTATAGGCAGTGTGCCTAAATGCAAGTGCATTCCTTTTGTATCATACTTTTAAAAAAGTATACTTTGTGGATTAATCCCCACCATAATTTTTCCCCTAATAGGGTTTCCACATAAAAATCCTAGTGTTATGGTGTTCTTTAGTTTATTTGCATGTTTCCTTTTGTTTATATGTTGTGAATGCTATTAAAGGTTTAATTATTGTTATTAATAGTTTAAGATCTGATTTGAAATTCAAATATTGTGGAACACTAATTCACCCCCCCTCTCAATGTTCCTAGTGTCCAACAAGGTGGTGAAATAATTCATATAAATTTACATGCAATCATCTTAGATGTCTAAAAATATGCTAAGACAACCCTCTAAAATGTTATTGGTGCATTGCATAAGCCAAATGGAAGAACTGAGTATGCATAAGTCCCCCATGGATAGGTAAAGGTGGTCTTATCTTGATCCTTGGGTGCAATATGTATCTAGTTATACCCATTGAATCCATCCAAGAAAGAAAAGTACTGCTTTCCTATAAGTGAATCCAAAAACTTGGTCTATGAAAGGAAGGGGAGAATGATCCTTTTTGGTGGAAGAGTTGAGTTCCATATAGTCAATACAAACTCTCCATTTTCCTCCCTTCTTAGGTACAATCACCAAAGGAGAAACCCACTGGATGTCTGAAATAGGGTAGATGAATCCTACATCCAATAGCTTCTATAGTTCTCCTTTGACAATCTCCCTTAATGCAAGATTGATCATCCTTTTTGGATGTCTTACTAGTGTGCAATCTTCTCTGATATGTAGATCTCATGTGTATAGAGATTAAATTCCAATCCCTTCATGTCATGGTAATCCCATGCAAATGCATATTTATGCTTCTTTAACAAGTTGATCAGGGACAATTTCTACTCCTGAGAAAGCTTGTTATTAATGTTCAAATACCTCCCTTCTAGCACTTGCACTTGTGTGGTTAACTCTACCATAGCCATTTCACTAATGCTTAGCATTTTGAGCTTATGTGGCAGAAATGTATGGGACATACCTATTGCTGGAGGAAGTCCAGCTGTAGGAGCAGGCAGAAGTGTCTATAGTAGTCAAACAAAACCAAACTTAGAATTAGGTAATTCCTCATGTGTCTCATAACTATTCTGAATTATATTGGATAATATGTCATCCTCTTCCTATATCTATAGGAAAGGAATCCTACTTATCATCATAAGTTGTGCCACAAAATTGACTTCCTCACCCACTTCACCAACATGTGGCCATATGGAGTTTTCCATATCATGGGATGGCTGAGCAAGAGGGTAAAGAATAAGCTTTTTGGTGCTCTTCCCATAAAAAATGGTCATTTCTCCTTACCAACATCCAATATAGGCATTTTATGTTGCTAACCATGGCCTTCCTAGAATAATGGGATACTCACCTAGTGTAGCTTTAGGAGAAAGAATCAAAAAAGTTTGATGGATACTTCCAAGATTCTAGAGTTACTGCAAGATCCTCTACTATACCATCTAGTTTAATAGTAGAACTATCAACAAGTTGTAGGATAGTAGTAGGTCTCATGCTTGTAACATTTAGTTGTTGTAGAATATCCTTAGTCATCACATTTATTGCTACTCCCAAATCAATTAGAGCATTCTTTATTTGGATCTCATTTATAAAAACTCCTACCACAAGACTAGTTGGGTCATTGTATTTGGGAACAATCACTTTCCCAAGCATGATGTCAACCAACTGTCCCACCACATGAACCATAGTGGGGTCTTTCTTCTTCCTACCTGGCTTCTTGAGGCATGCTTCCTTAATTTATTTTCCATATATGGGAACTTCTTTTATGGCCTGAAATAGAGGTATCTTGACACATATATGTTTCAACTAATCTAAAATGTCAAAAGTTTTTTCCTCCTTCTCTTCCTTTTGTTTAACAGTTTCCAACCTTTGAGGAAATGGTAGTTTTGGATAAGATTGCAGAACTGGTTCAAGATTGGTGGACACACTTGGCTAAGTAGGTGTTTTAGATGGATTTTGGGGCTCCTTTTCTTCCATGAGAAGCTCAATGATGATAGGGTGGAAGGAGACTGTAAAATTTTTTTTGAATGCAAGTGGATGTCACTTACACTCACAACATATGTAGGAAATTAATTTGAATTAGCAGAATAGACTGGTTGTTGCTATGGTTTGTTATTTGGGTTAGGTGGGCTGAGTAGGTCTAGGTGTGTTTGAACTTGAGCTAGTAGGAGGAGGAATTATAGCAATTTTTGGGGGCTAAGAAGGTGGTTGCATGTAACTGGTTTTCTAGTTTGGCCATTATTGTCCTCCCCTCCATTGAGATGTTTGTTACTAGTTTCTTGGAGGTGGCTGCCAATTTCCCTAAAAATGCTACCAATTCCCCTGAGGTTGTTGTCATTGGGGTCAAGATTTTTGGTGATTGGGCTAGGTATTTGGAGGGTTATTCCAAGGTTGTGGTTGGTACCCTCCATAATTATAGGGATATGGGGTTGTCATTGGTTACCAAATGAATAAGAATTAAAATATGGACCAACAAATGATAATGGATCTGATGGCATACCTTGTCTTGGATCCCATGGCCTCCTTTGTGCAATGTATTAGAATTGATCATATTCACCCTAGATTGGCTTGAACTTAAGTGGGATCTATTTACTATCAATGTTAGCTACCATCTTGCATCTACAGTCTTTCTTCTTTTTTCCGCAATGAGGGAAATATTTTTCCAACATTTCCTCTGCCTCCTCATGTTTCTTCTTAGCTTGAAGTGTATCCAACTGAGTAGCCATATTTTTTATAATGTCTTGTTTGAAGTCTTCCAACAAGTGAGTAATCTCCATCCTTGAAAATCCACTAGTAGATGACTTACCTGTAGAGGATTGGTAAGCTATCCCTTTCTTTGAAGCTGCCCTAGAATAGTTCTGACATAGCTTCTTAATATCTTCCCAAGGAGCTTGGATGTTATCTCCTCCTCCCATCAGGTCTAAAGCCTTAATGCAACTCTCATTAATCCCTCTCAAGAAGAGTAGATTTTGGGACTCTTCATTGAGTTTATGATGTGGATATTTTTGCAGGTAAAATAGAAACCTTTAAATGTAATCCTCTAGACTCTCATCTTCCTTCTGTTGCATCCTAAAGATTCCATCTCCTCTCATGTCACTACCCCTACAATACTCCTTGTACTTCTCAAGGAACTTTTTCTTCATGTCATTCCAATTATCCACAATATTTCTTCCTAGGCTCATAAAAAATCTTAATGCAACCTCTTTCAAGGTGGTAGGTAACAACTTAAGCCTATGAGAATTAGTGGTATAGTCATAGCTTCTATAGAGGATATCAAATTCAAACAAGAAAGTATCAGGGTTTTTGTGACAACTCCATAGAACTTAGGAAGGACTGAAGTAGGGATATTTTTTAGGTTGTCAACTTCATTCTGATGGGCAATGGGGAATCTGGTTGGTTAGGTCTATTTCTATTTCTATTCTCATTATTCACATCACCCATGCCTACTTGATGAAGTTCCAAAGAAAATAGATTCTCAATCAAATTTTGATCTTCAAAGGAAGTGTCTGAACCAGTCAAATGGGAAAATGCATCAATAAAAGGGTATGCTTCTTCTTTTTATCTCCTAGAAGATTTGGAAGCTCTTCTAGTTTAAATGGATCAGGATCATTAGGAAGGAGTATACCATAAACATCTCTTCTCCTTCCTCTATGCATGCGGTATCAACTCAGTATTAGCCAACTCACACAAAGAATTGGTGAAAGAATAGAGGGGTCATTACTTCTTAAATGAGGGGTATACAAGAACAAACTTTCAAAAATTCTACAACAAGAAAGAAACTATCAATGATCCCAAATAACTCCCTAGTTTGACACCATCCCCGACAATGACGCTAAAAATGTTGGCCTCCTAAAATGACTTAACAACTAATCCCTTAAAATTATGATTCAAAGATTGGACATGTTATCTGAATAGCTATCTCAATCATCATGTTCATTTAATATTCAACCCAAGGATGTAGACTTGAAATGGGTCAGCAGAGTATGTGCACTAGGAATCCATAGTAGACATATTCATCCTACAACTAAGAAAGACATAGTGCTAAAAGTAAATTTCTTAGAAAGAAGTAACATATGTACTGAACATCAATTGGTACAACTATACTAAGCTGAAGTGCATGATAGAAATGAAAATATGAGAAAATGGACATGAAACTACTCTATTTTCTTTGGCTATAGGAATAGTCACATAATGGAGTTCTAGTGGCTGTAGGAATAGACAGTTGCCAAATTCATAACTATTTGCATAGAAAAGTAATTACTAAGCTAAATGATGGAATGCTCACCAAGTGGTCCCCCTTGGATGAGTATCCCTTAAGAAAAACTCAAATGCAATGAATTTATAACTTCATTTTATTCATTGGAAAGCATGATTACAATAGAGCAACATAACTGTATTACCGAAAAACTAAGAATGCAATTACAACATCAAATTAATCAACCTTCTTAGGAGCATCTGAGTCTTATTTATAGAAGGAAAAACTACTAACTAACTACCTAGCAAGGGGATCAAATCCAATAGATTAGGAGGATTCCACTTTATGGAAAGTATAGAAAGTGGAAAGAAGTTTACGCGTGCGTGGAATCTAGTCAAGCCAATTTGTCTTAGCACAGATCTAGCATAACAATAACTCCTACATTAGCTCAACAAACTATTATGACCATTTAAAAGGTAGTTACAATTCTTTGATTTGAACTAGGAATCTCCCAAGAGTCTTCCCTCCATTTACCTTTGAATGATCACCATTTTGAATTTTATGGTAAATGACTAGCTGACAGAATCTTCCTCAATTTTGTAGGCTCTAATTATATCTACATGACAACATTAGCATGCATAATAATTGCATATCTATAACTATCTTAAAGCAACATTCATTAATCCAAATGTAAAATTAACATAGATAGTTCTTATAGCATGTTAATGTCATTTAAAAGTTACAAAGATAAGCTTATACCCAATATCTATGGTTTTGAGGAAATAACATGAAAAGGTCAACATCCAAGTATCAAAGTCTATGACAACAACAACAAATGGATAATAAACTCTATCAAAATTGAGCCATAAATTGGACTCATCAACAACCCATAGATAAGCAATCTTACACAAAAATAGTTCATTTCCTTTTCTATGGCTTGTCATGGCATTCCAATCACCATGGTGTTGCAATGCCATGACAATCCATATTTACTATTATGCTTTGATAGTAAACACCTGATGTTTTCCAACAAGCATCTACATGCATAATATGATTGCTAGTTTGAAAACACACTATGAGATAAGTATATGCCTATGAAAGTTCTATGTCAACCCATATTTAATCAATCATACATAGAAACAATTCATTTCCTTTTCTAAGGCTTGTCATGGAATTCCAACCCACATTGTGTTGGAATGCCACGAAAATGCAAAATTAGTATTATGCTTTGATAGTAACACAATATTTTCCAAAAACCATACTAATTAAAATGATCATAAACTAGAATGAGCCCCACCCAAATTGTAATAAGAGGCCTTCAAAAAAGTCCCTTGTTATAAAGAGGTTGTTCCATTGGAGGTCTTATGATCAAGTTTCCTATGGGTCCAAGTTTAATATTAGTGTGAAATCATTCCATTTAAATATCACACTTTTAAATGGTCAAATAATTTAAAATCAAATTCATATCTCATTCCAACTAAAAAAGATACATAATTATCTTTATTTTTATTGACCAAATTTTATCTTTGACCATTAAACCAAGTGATGAATAACCATATGAAACCCAGAGTAGAAACCCTGATCACCAAAGTGTAACCATATCAAACCTAGAGTAGGAAACCCAAACACCAAAGTCTACCCTATGGAGGAGGTTAGGAAAATGAGCCATGTCTGAATCGTAATAAAAATCCTGCTAAAGTGCTCATCACAAAGAGCACCCATGGCTCAAACATACATCAACATAGTATACACATAAGAAATCCTAGCAGGTCCAAGTTTAACAAAACACTCTAGACAAATGAGCAATAAAATTATGTTTAAAACCATAACTCCTACCATGAGAAAGCACTTCCTTTGGCTTGAATAAGAAAAATCGAGTTTCTAACTCTACCTTAATATTATGGGTATGAAATTAAATGAGCAGAGCCTTTGTTGCAACTCGTTTACCATCAAGTTTGATTAAGGGTGGTTGAGTGGATTAGTAAAATAGAAATTGTTTCAAAAATCCATATCAATACAACAAAGAAAGTATATTATAAGCTTTGATGTCTAACTTGCATATTTGTATTCTAGATTTACAAATTTCTTCTAGCAGTTGAAACAAGAAATATGCAACAATTGGTGCATTGTTTCGAAAAGAGAGGGAAGAAAATTATTTAAATTAGTTTATAAATGCACCTAAGACTAGTACCTACGATCATTTTGCATGCATGGTACAGAGAGGAAATAACAATATCAAGAAAAAACAATGTAAACCAACCCCATAAAGCAACAGATTTATTTCAAAATACTAATCATTTCATTCTAATGCAAGAAATGAATCAAAATAATGAAGACAATCTTTGAATCTTACCTAAGAGGATATGGCTTGCTTTCCAATCCTTAGCTTATAAAGTTGCAGAGTTATCACGAAACACTAATAGTAATACCAATCTTGTCATTCTAATGGAAGCAATAAAACAAACAATGAAAATGGTATTTCAATCTTACTTGATCACTATGTGTTACCTTATAGTCTACAACCCCTAAAAAACAATAAAAATGCAATCTAGAACAAAAAAATTGAAGTGCCCAACAAATAATGCACTTCTAACAATAATTATGGTATGATGCATGGAAGCTTACACAAGACAATTTGCAATGGATTCTTGTTGTTAGGTTTAATGAAACCATAGACCATAAAATATCTACAACACTCTAAATTAAATGGTAAAATACATATAAGATAATGGATAGTGTGATTGCAAGTTGGAAAACAAGGGTGAGGTGAGTATATGTCTGCCAAAAAACAATGGCATGCCATAGATAAGCAATCATACATAGAAATAGTTCATTTCCTTGTTTTTGGCTTTTCATGTCATTCCAATCACCATGGTGTTGGAATGCCATGAAAATCCAGATCTACTATTATACTCTGATAGTAAAAACACAATGTTTTCCAACAACCATATACATACATTATATAATTACAAGTTGGAAAACACTGTGTGAGGTGAGTATATGTCTGCAAAAACACAATGGCATGCCATAGATAAGCAAACATACATAGAAAAAATTGATTTCCTTGTCTATGGCTTGTCATTTCATTCCAATCACCATGGTGTTGAAATGCCATGGCAATCTAGATCTATTATTATGCTTTGATAGTAAAGACACAATGTTTTCCAACAACCATATACATGCATTCTATAATTGCAAGGTTGAAAAAATAGTGTGAGGTGAGTATATGTCTGCCAAAACACAATGGAATGCCATAGATAGGCAATCATACATAGAAACAGTTCATTTCCTTTTCTATGGCTTGTCATGTCATTCCAATCACCATGGTGTTGGAATTCCATGACAATCTAGATCTACTATTATGATTTGGTAGTAAACACACAATGTTTTGCGACAACCATATGCATGCATTCTATATTTGCAAGTTGGAAAACACAATGTGAGGTGAGTATATATCTACCAAAACACAATGGCAAGCCATAGATAAGAAATAATACTTACAAACAGTTCAATGCATTATCTATGGCTTGTCATGACATTCCAATCACCATGGAATCACATTTCTTTTAGGAAATTTTCAAACTATTCACTACCTTGTTTCTGTTGTTGCTTACTATTATGCTTACTAATATGCTTTCATAGACAAGGCAATGAACTATTTGAAAAAAGGCCTCAAACAAATGTGGTCTCTTGTAATGCCATGACAAGCAAATGCAATTTGCAGCTACAATTATCACTCTAGTATGAATGAATTAATATATTTGACAATAGTATTTGGTTGCATAGGTGGAGTTCCCTATATTTGTGGGTATAGTTTCACAATATATTGTTGATACCTCTACTGAAGATTACAATATATATCTATGATCCAAACTGCATTTTTTGTTAAATAAGGTGTTTCCTATTTTCTAACAAAATTTGGTTAGGGGGTCTCCATCTGAAAATATCACTCTAATTATCATTATATATATGTAATTACCACTCTAACTATCTACAATTATTTTGGAAAAAATAGCATAAGATGAGAATGTCTACCAAAGCATAGTTGCAAGCCATAGATAACCAATCACATAGAAACAGTTCATTTCCTTATCTATGGCTTGGCATGGCATTCCATTGACCATGAGACCACATTTCTTTCAACCATTTTTTCAAACAATTCACTACCTTGTCTCTAATGTTACTTACTATTATGCTTTCATAGACAAGGCAATGAATTGTTTCAAAAAAATACCTCAAACAAATGTGCTCTCATGGAGTGCCATGAAAAAAAAAATACAATTGGCAGTTGCAATTATCACTCTAGAATGAAGAAATTAATATATTTCAAAATAGTACTTGTTTGTGTAGGTGGAGTTCCCTATAGTTGTGGGTATAGTTATTACCTATGCAATGTGAAGTAACTGCATAAATGCTTTTAGGTTGACTATGAAAAAAACCATATTGCAGTCAAACCACAATAGTGGTTTACAAATTTTATGAGGAAGGAAATTTCATTTTTTTTCCTTTGCCCCAAACTCAATGGGTTTGGTCAAACTCAATGGTTCGGCCAAACCACATTATATGTTTGATTGAACCTCCAAACCCCAAACAAAAAAAAAATATTTTAAGGGGTTCGGTCGAACATGGGTTCAATTGAACCCCCTCAAATAAGACATTAAAAAAATATGAATTTGTCATTGTCATTTTTACTTTTTACTACTTTCCTTGTGCTTGTGCATGTGGTGAATGATGATCGTAATCTGCAAACAATGAACAAACTCGACTTCATCTCTTTGGTGAACACAAACTCAACTTCATCTCTCCTAAGTTCATCAACCCAACTTTGCATATCAAGCACCAGGTTTGTCAAATTCAAATTTTGTAGAGATCAAAATGCATTTGTTTGTTAAATTTCAAAACCCTAAATGAATTTTTTTTCAAATTTGTTGAATTGAAACTGCATTTTTTTGAAAGTTTCTAAAGCCTTTTCAACATACACTATTTCTATGATACATTTCTACTCTGTCAAAAAATTGACATGCCCTATCTATGCTTCCACATTTTGCATACATTTCTACCAAGGCATCTCCAATTTATTTGAGGCATTATATCAAAAAACTCATGGTAATTTTTGATGGAGTATGATAGAAATAGTGTTTCCATTGTATGCACCCTATATCAAACAATTCATTGACAAATTTATTTGAGGCATTATATCAAACAGTTCATGGTAATTTTTGATGGAGTATGATAGAAATAGTGTTTCCATTGTATGCACCCTATATCAAACAGTTCATTAAAAAATTTATTTAAGGCATTATATCAAAAACACTATTGGAAATTTATTTGAGGCATTATATCAAAAACTTCATTAACAAATTTATTTGAGAAATTATATCAAACAGTTCATGATATAAAGTTTAGGGTGCATACAATGGAAACTTGGATAAAATTCTTCATATTTTTCCTTTGAGTCTTAAGACATTACTCCAAAAATAGTTGGTGAACTAAATGTATGAATCGAAGAATAGATTTAGAGGAAAGAAAACTAGATTGTTTGAATGAAATGTATAATAAAATAGTTCTATTAGGATTAGAAGGAATGAAGGTATTATTAAATTTTCTATTATTAGGTAAATATAAAAATATGTCCACTTTACTAAATATACATACATACATACATACATATATATATATATATACTATTAAAAATTAAATTACATAAATCAATTTTAAATTTGTACAAAGAAATAAATGACTTTGACTAAGAGTGAATATTTAAAATATAGCTATCCTCTTTGCAAAATCCAATTTTATTTGAGATATTTATGGACAAAAAATATGGATGAGCATGAGGTAAGTAAGAAAGAATAACCTTAATTTATATCTTCCTTCATCAAATAATTTCATGTTTAAATAGTTTCTTAAGGCATATCCAATTATGAAAAACTATTATATACTTGTTATAACTATATTAAAGTATATCATGAATAAATTGAAAGGATAAAGAGTAAATCACTAAAAACACATACACAAATCATAGAAGTAAATTGATTAATATAAGGAGATTCAAGTGGTTGTATAATTTTTTCCAAGGAGTGGAAGAGGTTAAGAAGGAACCATCAAATAAATATAATATTTTAAATACTTTAAAATAAAAATACATTTCTCCTTGCTCTAAATTGAAATGGCATTCCTTCTAAGATGACAATAATTGAAAAAGAAGAAAATAATCATTATGAAGATCAAGTACCATTGATAAGTTTTAAGAGATCAAATAAAATATTCAACAACAAAAGAAAAAAGAGAAAATAGTTAATGCTAAAGAAACAACTACAATCAAGCTACTATGTTATAAATTCTCCTCTTATGTAGTCTTCATTTCCCTATAAATTGTGGTCTCCTTGTACAAATTAGCTATTGATCACCATAGTGAAACAAATTTAAAATTTTGAAATGGTTAAACATTATTATTATTTTTATTTGTATAAGTATAATTATTATGGGTTCATTTCTCCTCTCCTAATCTTCCTAATAATGTTCTATTTTACAAGCCTCATATAAATGTTAGGGTTCTAACTTCTAAAAATTGAATAGTATCAACTTAATCTCATTAGACAATGCTCTCCTAGTATTAATGGGGCCAACTTTTTATCTATCAAACTCAGCTATGTTTACATCATGAATAAGAATTTGATACCTTTATCATGATACTTGAACTAAGATATCTTGGCTCTAATTTTAGTCATTTTATCTAAAATTTATTGGTGACATATCCATTTGTGTTTAGTTTTAATCATTTATTATTGTAATTGATTATTATAAGGAGATTCTTGAAGCTTGTATTCCATCCCCACCATTTTTATTCTAAATATTTGACATTTTCTTTCAACTTAAATTCTAAATTTTATCCTTAATGCTATACATATTTTTCTAGGATAACACATATTCATTATATTTCACTAAATGTGTTCAGGCATAGAAGAAAAAACTTCAATATATCTTTAAGATAACTTTGATAGCATCAAGATAATCCCACCTTTCATTTCATTAATATCAATGTTAACTAACCATTCCTCTTTACATGCTTTTCAATTAGAGTATCCTCTAGTAAAAATAGAAACATTAATAGTGTGGTTATCAAAGAGTGTCTAGGGATGCACACATCACTATTATTAATAAATTATAATATTGGAAGAAATGTTTATGGAAGAAATAGCTATCTAATAGAGAATATAATGTATTAGTACATATCTAACTATTACATATTTTAAATAAATCCCCTTTAAAATCTATCTTATTTCCATTTAATGAGTCAACTAGGTTCAAAATTATTTTCATCTTATTCCCCCAAAATTCATCACCTTTACAACAAAAATTGATTTCATCTAATTTATATTATTTATTCTCAAATCATATTAAAATCACCACCTTAAACTCTAAGAAATATTTGGTAACTTATTTATTTTATCTTCATTTAGAAAGGGGTGTGAAGGGGATTTAGAACCTTTTAAAGTTTCTTTCAAAATAATTAGGAAGATTTTATTCATTTCTTTTCTTGTTTCTTTTAGGATTAGTGTTATGAATTTTGTGCCTTCATTCTTAAAAATTCTTATATCAACTCATTTAGCATTTCCATGATCTTTTTATATGGGAAAGGTCAACATACAATGATGTAGACACTTTCCATTTTTTTTATTCCTTAATTATTTCTTTCTAGGGAAACTTTTAGTCTTTTCAAACACCTTACAAAAATATGATAAATGTGATTATTTTTCTTTCCACTTTATAAATTTTTGATGTGCTTAGATATATAATTGAGACTCATAATGAACAATGATAAAAATTTAGTATATATGAAAGAAATATTTTTGAGACATCAAACTACCATTCTACATAACTCTCACATGGAAATAAGAATATTATTTTATTTTAACTAAAGAAATTGTGTGTACTCCATCTTGAAAATTACTAATTAATTTTTAATTATATACTTATAATTTAAAATAAGAGCATCCTTTGTAACATGGAATAGATAGATTAATTTTAATGAAATAAAATATGTTTGTATATTAAGAAAAATTTACAAATATATGTAACTTTGTATGAGAATTAAGATACTCGAATAATTTATATACCTTCTTTCAATAATTAACATTAGAAATTAATACTTGGCTCATATTGTATACCCACCTCCCAATGGTCTAAGAATGGATGTATTTAGATGGAGAAGGATTTCAAAAGGCTCATGGTACTTGTGGACCCCTCAAAGGCATGATATATAACACATGAACTTTATTTATAAAATATGGTCTTTTGTTGTTGGCTTCTAGTATGAATGTTATCTATAAGGTGGAATTCTTAGTTGAGACTCTCAATCTTCCATTGTTGGTTTCTAGTGTGATTATACAATATGCTTGCCAAATTGTATTAATTTCTAATGTTAATTATTCAAAGAAAGTTTTGTTTCATAAGAAGAGATCTATGTTCACATATTCCAAGGCATGTTATTATTTACAATGCATGGAACTTCTTCACATCTCTACCAAGTTCTAAACAGATACAGATCTACCATTTCCATGGAAGAGATTGATGATTTAAAAAGAAAATATCATGCCATTTCTTTCTTGAGAAGTCATGTTTGCATTCATGATTTGCAACTTCCATCTTCATCCAAAAAGAAATTTTGTTATCATTACGTGCCTGATACTAAAACAAATCAAAACCTTCATTTGAGCATGATCGCCAACACAAAGTTAAACGAGTGGAAACAAAACAAAGCTCAGTTAATGGCTTTCAACATGTTGGTGGAAAATCTGCATCTTTTTGAAAGTGGCTTCCTAGCTTATCAGTCTTATGTTTAGTAAGGTTTTGTAATCTCCACTGTGTTATGTATTTGAGTCACGGGTATATCTAGTATGATGTCATCTTTTGGGTATTTTGGGTGCATAAGAGAATGTGCATATGTACTGATGTATTCAACCAATGTGCTTTTGTAACATTGTAATTGGACAGTTGGTCATTTGTACTAGGACCTCACTGGTCTTTTTGATATTCTATAAATTTTGTTACTTAGACTGCAACTGGGGATTTTTTTGCTGGTTCTTTCCTGCCAGTATGTCCATTTGAACCAGCTATATATAAAATATTATATATAAATAAAACTATAAGTGGTCTCCCACTTTTGCTTAAAAAAAATGTTCTTATAAATGTACACATCTTTTTCCTTGACACAATTGCTATTTATTAAAAGATTTCTTATGATTTTTCATAATGTTGGTCAATACTTTACTGTAAATATTCTATAGTCATGCTCTTAAATGTCATAAGAATATGTCATAAGAGGATTTCATCTTATAAAGCTATAATAATATTATATGCATTTAGAACATCTTAGATGCCTCCCTTGAAGCATTCAACAAATGACAAATAACTACCAACCCAAAGTGAGATGTCTCATTTCCTAATATGAGGACAAAATAATAAATCAAAATATTAGGATGCAAGGTTGACCCACCTTTCCCAATACTTGGCTAAGTTTATCATCTATTGAGGAGTGGATCCAAACAACAATTGTGCTTAGTGCTTACTACTAATCCAAGGAATACCTATTCATTTTTTCTTTATTGTATGCCTAATGACTCCTCATCTCAAGTTAAATTGTGGGAATGAATTTTTATGCCCTCCCTATGACTAAATGGTTATAAGGAGGTGAATATGATATGGTGGAAAAAACCAAGATACAAGTTGGTTTAGTTCTCATAAACCCTCTAAAAAATAATTGAATTCCTACATCCTAACTAGAAATACCATGAGGGGTTTAGATCCCATTTTAGACAAAAAAATTCTTATACTGATCACTAGTTCACTTGGACCAACTAAAGAGATGGTGAACTAAGGGAAACTTAGTTGTATTGATAGATTAAAACTTAGTTATTTCTCTTTCCATTGTCCCCTCTCCACAAAACACCCTTATTTAAGTAGATTCTATTAAACCTATCTCATATATCACCTCCCAATTCTTTAAATTTTTCAAACTTCTTATTCCTCATACCTAATAATCTATCCTTCACGCTCAACACTTCCCACCTCAGTCAAATTGATCACCTTGATTCCCTAATATCCCTTTGGTTGATGTTCCTAGACCTCATCAAAATGGTAAGTGGATACAATTGTGGAATGATGCAATTAAATCTATTGCACTACCTTCCTATGATCTTACAATAAGAATATAGCTAGAAAAGGATCTAGAATGGAAAAAAATATGGATCAAAATAGAAAAAAAAAACTTGTTTTGGATTTAGCACTTACTAATAACTTTTCTACAATGAGTGGTTGCTTCTATTGAAATAAAACTTAGAAGATTTGAACTTAATTGTGGTAGAATATCTCAATTAAGAGATAGGCTACATTGGATGAAAGGATATAAGGGATACAAATTTTTTTTAGTTATCTCAAACATACTTACATTCTCGAGAGTGGATAATATCTTTTGTTGATCGAGAGAGGTAGTTCCATGACAACTCTAATGATATTAAATCCATTTTCCTCCAACATTACAAATAATTTTTAATTGATCTAGTTGAAGGAGATCCACGCCAAGATATAGTGAAAAATTATGGGCATAACAATTATATATATTTTTAACATATATAAAATGTATGGTTGGATTAGTGAGATATTTATAACAAGTATGCAATATGAAGTCAAACTTTATTAGATTTGATTCTTAATAAATTATTTTTAACGATTCAATTTATAGCTTTATGCAATCTATAAGTTTAAATAGTTTGATGGTATCTAAACTTTATACATATAAAAATATGATAAATGTCTAATTATTTTGTTTTCCAATCTATAATTTTTTATGTTCTTGGCTATATAATTGAGATGATTCACTCATATTGTAATGATAAAATTCATCCTCATATGGAGGATTTTATATTATCTTCCATTAAATTCATCATCTTTATCATTTTTATGGAATATTGATATTCTAGTGTGAATTCTTAATTTTAGACATATCTTAACTAGATAAATTTAGGTTCAATGAAGGCAATAGAACCTTTTTTTCACTTGCATAATCCCATTTTGAAGTTCATTTATGTTAACAACTATTAGATTAAATATTTTTATCCCCAATTATTTTCAAATAATTTTATACTAATATTAGTATTCTTTTTCTTTCTTTCATCATTTCATTTAAAATTTGAACCATTTAAGGATGCTATGTTATAGATTATAGTTGTCTTCCAATTCTTTTTAAATTCTTAATAGTATGAAAATATTATTGATGAGTAGATGAATTATTACAACTATTTTAGATTTGTATTCCCTTTATCTAGATATATTATTTACCAAAGTCTCAATGCTCTTTTAGGTGTACTGTATATATATAACATGGAAAATACAGATCATGTTCCATCTACACTAGATTCTTTGTTTGCAAATACTAGTAATGAGATTAAAATTTTGAGAGATTCATTAGCAAAGGGTACAAACTCGGGCATATATAGTGAACCATGCATGTTAACATTGCATAGTCTAGGAAAACTAAAAGATGGACTTGAGAGGACTAGTGCATATTCCCCAAATAGATTGGTTGTTATTCTTTCTTGCATGTAGGAAGAAGTACATGGTGACATTCCCCAAAAACAAATACAGGATAATGTCACCAAAGAAATGATAAAAGCCACTTGTTTTCTATTTTATCAAAATGTGTGTAAGGTTAGGGGATTCTAGGTCACTAGATGTGTCGATCATGTTATGGCCTCATTGATCTACCCATGATTTCTCACAGCACATGGTCTATACCCAAAAAATGACCAGATTCCATTGTATTTTGTTTAGCAGTTGTATGTTGAGGTCCATTTGGGCCTCAAAGTTAACTACCTGGACATTCCACCATATGCTGGTCAGGGGCATGGCAGTATTGTTCATAGGCCCACCTATCATCAAGTAGATAGAACACCCCCAGTGTTTAGGGTATTGGTTGGTGACAAGTCTCCTACTCTCACCCAACTCTAGCCCCCATAGTAGATGAGGTTGTCGTTGCTTCCCAAAAGGAGGCAATTGACATTGTAGGTGACATTGTGGCTGCCACCACACTGATACATTTGACTACAAAATACGAAAAAACTATCTGATGAAATATGTAAAATTTGATGTTCGTCGGGTGCTTGTAAAATTTGATGTGTAATTTCCAATTTTTTGAAAGTTTATCCTCGACGTTCATTGAAATTTAGACGAACCTGGGGTTTGTCGAAATGTCGGCTATTATTTTCGTCGAATTTTTGACAAACATGAAAATTAAAAATCAAATTGTGGCCAACATAAAGAAAAGTGAGTTTGCTCGATTTATTGTGATGTTGTTTTGCCTCTACTTGAGATAGTTTGTGGAGAACTAAGGATGATTTTCTTGGGAAAAATTAAAAATTCAAGAAGATATCGCCAAAGTTGAGGGTAGTCATTGTCTTTTCGGCAGCACTCAAATTTTGTGAAGTCGTGATTTGTAGTTCTTGTGTTTGGAAAATCATATTTTAAAGCAACATCTCATCAGATTTCATTTTTAGAGGTTAAGGGTTTTGAGAATTTCATGTCCAGATTTTGTTGTGTGGAATCACCATAAGATCACAATGGAGGAATAGATTCTTGTGACTGTAATTATGTGATCCATAACTGTATTGGTCATGTGGCACAGTTGTGCTATAACAAATACTGGATGCATTCATGTGTGACCCAAGTTTAATGTGGCTATGTTGTGATAGAAATGGAGGCACTCATATAATGTAGTTAATTCAAGTTTTATAATGTAGGTGTCAATCATCATTAGGTGCATTCAGGTTGTCTCAAGTTTAACAGGATAGGATGTAATTATAGCATGATCGAAGAGTGATTACCTTTTGCTGCAATAAAGAGCCTGTAACTCTAGTTGATATGCAGAGTAATTGTGTTATGTCAATTATGTAGTGCATTCAAGCACAACCCATGTTTAATGGGCTATTCTAAAGAGTGATCAAGATTTTCTAAACCTTATGAATGTTACATGACATATATTTGCATAATCTAAAATTCCTTCAGAGGCTTTTGAAGTATCAATGTATCCTATATAGGGTTTAGAATGATTTCTTTAATTAAAAAAATAAATAAATGATGTATTTCCCTGTAATTAGATAATGTGGATATCTCCTAAATCTACCCCAGCACACTATCCTCTTTGGCACTGTATTCATTACTCTAGCTACTAGGTCTTTGCATGTGACATCTTTAATATCTTCATGACCCTGGCTTTTAAATATAATCCACCTTCAATCTCTTCTAAGAACACTATCTTAAGCTAGACTGCATAGTATGCATATAAAGCAAGTCCTTCATACCTGCCATTGTTCCAAACCACCACTCACTGCCTTGCTTAAAATGTTGCCTCCATAAGCACAATAGCATGTTTAAAATCATGGTTGCCAGTGATTGACTATTAAGGTCACCACTTTCATCAAGATACAATGAGATTTTTGTCTTCAAACTCAAAGAATTATACAAGATAACATTGTGAATTGTTTGTTGTGTATGATTTGATTTTCTTGCACATTTACTACTTTGCTAACTTTCTTTAAGATTGGGTATTGCACCCTCGAGTACACCCAATCTCAAAGCGACTCACTTACCTATCACTTGAAGATGCCTTTCATGAGCATCCTTCTATAAAATCAAACCATGCCCTATAGACTGCCTACTTACTACAGGGGACTCATTGTTTCATGGTATTGTAGTTCTTAAGATCCTTCAACCTTATTGACACTACTTCACAGTCCACAAGGTATTATTCACTATTTTCCAATCTTTGGTGAGTCTCAAAACAACTGCTCAAACTATCTTGATCCACTACCTCCATTATACAATATTAATGGCTAAGAAGAAACATTGAACCTATGATTACCGATACTTCCCGATCATTCACGATTGCATTTGCCTTGTCTAACACTACCAAAAGTATTTGAAAAACCCTTAAGGTCAGCAAGGGGGTAAGGAAACTCACTGTTAAAACCTCCACTTTACTATGCAGGGTTTGAGCTTTATTATCTTGTCACTACTCAGCCTCTTTTTGACTGTCACATTTCAAGTGACTGTCATTCTTCTTACCGTAGATTGCATTTACAAATGTCACTAAGCTACATAGTGTGTTTGTTATTGGCTACAATCTTTAGATTGCAAGATTTTGTTATTACCTACAATGTCTCAATCTTTCTGGTATTGCAACCTCACTAATCCGCTATAGTTATTGTTTATGTTTTCTACGGAGGCCTAGGGTTTGTACCCTAATCATGTTCTTACCAATGCTTCTGTTGTTTTTTATTAGGGCTCTCTCAATGTTGAGGGCCATAGGGATAAGCTCATCATAGAAGTGACACATTGCATCTTTAACTAAAAGGATAAATCTGTATTGATATTGGCGGTGAAGTGAGGATTCTAACTCATTTGCTCCTTAGAAATGGAGTCACTTGCTCTTACTAGCTTACTACCTCCATTGTTATAGAATTTTTGTGATCAAGTTCAATATTTTTGAATTTAGGAGTCTTAGCGGTTGGAAATCATAGTAAAATCAAATTTAATAAGTTTGGAATTAGCATTGTAAGAAGTGTTTTTTGGGGTCATTAACTTCAGACTATCTTCTCTTTTGCAAGGTGGTTGCATGCCAAATTTTTTTGGTGTAAAATATTGGAATTATTAGATTATGTTACTGTCTATGAATAAAAATTATTGGAGTGTGAGTTTGATATTTTTTGAAGATCTAAATAGTCAAGCTTGGTAAAGAAAAATCATGTCAGATAATATTAGTCCAGAACAAAATGAAGAGACACTTGATAGATTGTGGGCTAGATTGAAAAGAAAGGGTGATGGGAAATGTTATTGTCCTTGCAATAATTGCAAGGGCTTAAAAATGAGATGAATTTTAATCACAATAGCTGAGAAACATTGTAGGCAGCATGGTCACGTTGAAGGGGGACATGATTATGATCCATTGGTAAGTTGTTCATTATATGTGTTTATATTAGGTGAATTTGTAAATGTTTATATTGTTTTAACATTTTATATATATATATATAATCCCCTTGATCCTTGATCATGATTTATTTATGTCTATCATTATTATATAAAGGTGTGAAGCCCTGGGAATGATATGGATATCAGAATGTGGATAAGTTAATGTCAATCTATGGTCAGTCAGAGTCAATGATCAATTTAGTGGCAAAGTTGATCATGATGATCAAGATGACTTTGATGATGTTCATGATTTACATGTACTTGAGAAGGCATACGAGCCCCTTTATGAAGGCTCCCAAACAACTCTTCTCTCTTTTGTATTGTTGTTGAACTTGAAGGTTATGAATGGTTTATCAAACATAACAATCATGAATGTTAAGGTATGTCATAGTAATCATCTTTTCATCTATTTTAATTGTTGTTAGTTTATCACTAGTAAATAAATGATGAAATATGTACCATTAATATTCTTTATATGAACAAATTATTTTTTGTTGTAGATTGATTGGTGAATTTTTGCTACCACCATCAAATATTTTACCTCGCTCATACCAAGATTTATGTGTCATTATGAAAGATATCGGAATGGAGTATCAAGCAATAGATGCATGTCCCAATGATCATATTATATATCATAAACAACAAGAATTTGCAACAGAATGCCCAAAATTTAATATCAATAGATATCGAACAGATCAAGTAACAGAAAAGGTGCCTCGCAAGGTTCTTTGTTATATTCCTATTATTCCATGTATGCAATGATTATTTAGGTGCGAAAGCTTAGCGTACTTGATGGATTACCATGCATGGAATAGAAGTGGAGATGACATTCTTTGAATGCCTACAAATGGTTTTGCATTTAGGGACATGGAGGAAAAATGGTCACACTTTAAAGAAGGACCTCATAATCTCAGGCTTTCATTGGGAGCAGACGGTGTCAATCCATTTGGAGAGCTGAGATCTATTTACTTAGTGTGGCCTATTTTTGTTATCAACAATAACATTCCTCCATGGATGTCAATAAAGAGGGAGCACATAATGTTGTCAATGATTGTTTCAGGTATTTGTTTACATCAATTTTCTTTAGCGTAGTAGCATCTCATTTGTCTTATTTGTTGCATAATGACTTATATTTTTTTCATTCAATAGTCATGTACATTAATTTATATATATTGCAGTAAAATGGTTATAATAATTATGTAATGTTTATGTTCATTCAACTAGGTAAGTACCAAGTGAAAGATATGAATGTATATGTTGAGCCTCTTATTGACGAGTTACTAAAGTTATGGAATGGCGTCACTATGTATGACGTCTCCAGACCAATAGGACAAAGACAATTTCAATTCCATGCAATGTTTGTATGGACAATTCATGATGCCCCAGGGCTAACACATTTTTGTGGTATGTTATAACGTTCGACTGCACTTTAACAATATTTAATTTGATGAAGTAGATATCATGAATGTTTTGTAAATAATCTATTCATTATATATAATTATAAAAATTGACATATTCAATTCAATTATATATCATCTTGCAGGTCTTCAAATAAAGGGAAAATTTTCATGTCCAATTTGTGGTCAAAAGATGAAATCTCGTCGTTCAACAAGTTTAGGAAAGTAGGTGTTTGATGAGTATAGGCACTTCCTCCATAGAAATCATAAGTATTGAACTACTAAAAAACATCTTTTCAATGGGAAAGAGGAGACTACATCAAAACCACGAAGAATGTCACCTCACTTATGGAAGTTGGAATATAATAGAATTAATCGTCAAGGTTCTACATCGGATCAAATTGTTTATCTATTATATATTATATGTTTTGAATTTATATTTTTATATTGTGTTGTGTTGACTCATGTTGTAATTGACAATTATTGTCATTGTTAATTTGTTTAACTTATATGCTTCATGAAGGTCGTCAAGGCATTAATGGCCGGCTTCCACAGGGACTGAAAAGTTATCCCAGATAATTTAGTAGGTTGCCCTAATATGAGCAGCTAAAAATTGTGCATTTGTTTGATACAATTCATATCGGAAAGAATATAACAGAAATATTATGGAAAATATTGGATGCAAGGCATGACAAAGAAAAAATTGTCAAAATTTGTAGTGACATTCAGGAAGCCAGTCATGCAATGAAAAATGTCATTCAATTGAATAGTGATGGAGACCAAATTAATATAAGTTCCCTTCCTTGGTTATTAACAGAGCAACAAAGCAATGCTATAAAAGAAGTCATACAAAAAATTAGATTTCCCACAGGATTTGCTATGAACATAAACAATATAATAACAAAGAAAGGTGAATTTGGGTCAAGGATGAAAACACATGATTGGCATACCTTCATTAAGGTAATTATTCTGGTATATTATATACACTTGTATAATGTATGTACTTTTCAGTGTATTGTGTTTACTACTTTTGGAAAAATAATGAAAAGATCATTTTATAATTGTTGCAGTACGTTCTACCTCTATCTCTCCCAGACAACTTTGACAACAATGTCAAGCAAATTATATATGATCTTGGAAAATACATGAGGTAAGTAGCGAGATTTGTTCAATTCGCTGTATACATCTTATAATTTCCATTCGTTTTACTTGTTATGTAATGTACTGTATATTTTTGTTAAATATCATTAATATATTTTTAGGAATCCTTGTAGATGGTTGTCATCTAAAGAAATCCATAAAGGCGATATAAAATTATTGGAAGAAAAATTCCTCTCATCTAATGTGTGAAATGCAAAAGTGTGTACCTTCAACATTTTTCAATGCACAAGAACACTACCTCATACACCAAGTTGAGGAGATTGAATTGTGTGGACCTGTACACACAAGGTCGATGTGGATGGTTGAGAGGCACTTGAAATTTTTGAAGGCTTTGGTTAGACAAAGAGCACATCCTGAGGGTTCTATGGTGGAGGGATATATGGTATACCAGACCATGGTGTACATTAGTGAATATCTTCCTAAGTTTGCAATAAAGATCCATTTAGATTGCATTTGGGATCCCAACTCCATTAACAAAATTGAACGAGAGTACCTGTTGGGGAAAGGTAGATTGAGGAAAGTGAGAGGTAATTATAAAATGGTCATGGAGATTAATTGGAATGCATTTTACATATGGTTTTTATGTATATTGTACTTATTTAATTTTTAATCTTCAATATACATCAATTATAAATCGTTTGTGAATTTCAATTTATTTTGGTACAATTATAAGATTAAGGTCATGTATTGTGGTATTTAACTAATTATACATCGTTTTTGAATTTCAATTTTTTTTGGTACAATTGGTCGAGAATGGGATGCACTACATTTGTACATCGCCAACAATCTTGATTGGATGATAGTATGGATT
>VDFB02003467.1:0-17177 GCA_007258455.2 Sequoia sempervirens | reverse complement strand
TATTAATATTCATAAAATATGGCACAAAGCATATTGATGCATTTCTATCCTTCCACATAAATCTATATAGTATCAAAATATAGGTAATTTTATGGTTAAATTGAATCTCTCTTAATTGCCAAATAATCCATTATGATTGAGGATGGGTGGATTATTATCTAGGATATATATGTACCTGGAAGTGTTTCCAATTGGAATTGCTATAATTATACTTTTATGGCATTCTAGATATTCAAAATAGTTTTCATAAATCTACCATATAGACCCATTCTTGACATTGAACCTACATAATTTTAGGTATGTCCAATGAAAGATTAGGGTCTAGGGTTCATAAATTTCAAATCCTTTAGTGTTATGGGTTTAGATTTTATAGTTTAGGGTCTAGGATTTAGCAAACTTAGGGTGAAGTTTGGGTGGCCCTTGGCATAATTTAAAGTTGCAAGTTAGTGTCAATTGGAATCGATTGTACGTGTTTAGATTTACGAATTTGTTAACTAAATTTGCAAACAAACATCAAGATAAACTTTATGAATTTTAACCATTCTTTAACATATTGATTTCTAATCTAATTATAATTTAAAATTGAAACTAAAGTTTAATATATATCATTTTTCCATACAAAGCAAATAAAATTTAAAACATTTAAGCAATGTGAATGATTTTTTGTTCGATTCCAATTTAGGGTTTTAACAATTTTTTTTGTTCCAATTCAATTTAGGGTTTCAGTTTTAAACAATTAGAGTTTTTAATGAAATTTTTTCGTTTCAATTCAAACTAGGGTTTTCAAATTCAATTTTTTTCGTTTGATTTGAATTCAGGGTTTCAAAAAGCTCGATTTGGATTTGTAAATGTGATGTTTTTATTTCATTTCGATTTCTAGGGTTTTGAAATGCAATTTTTTTTGTTTTGTTTCAATTAGGGTTTTCAAAATCAATTTTTTTTGGGTTTAATCGAACAATTTAAGATTTAAAAGTTAAGTTTTGTTTCTAAAACACAATTCAAGGTATTTTTTTCATTTTTATTAAAAAACGGTTAAATTTCATTGCAAGTTTTCATCTAATTTGACAATTATTGAATTCTAATATAACAATTAAAAAAATGATTAAAACGTGACATAAATTAAAAAAAAATGCTAAATTAACGTATTTCTTTTAAAATTTCAATTCAAACTAAAAAAATGCAAAAAAAAGGTGTTTAGGTGGGCACCAGAAGTTGTCGCTAGTTCTTGTCACAATCTACTGGGGTCCCGTCATACGCTGAAAACTGCTATTTTTAAAAATAAATACTCAAGATAAAACGGATTCGATGATATAACTCGATCCCGCTATTTATAACCTGGGATCCCAGATGCAAGCAAATCGATCCCGCTATATTAAATCTGGATCCCGCTCGATTCCATTGGTTCTGAGTCCCACGGGAAACGGGGATCCTGATTTTAAAAAGCGGATCCCGCTTTGTCTAAAGTGCTCGATCCCGAACCGTAACTAGACCAATTTTTAGAAAATCGGATCCCGCTTATTAAATCGTGATCCCGCTTTTTCACTATGATTTCTAATTTTTTGCTAAGGCAAAAACTTCCACGCTTCATGGATCCAACTTTGTGCACTTACCCTAGAGGAAATAGATACGGTATACCACATTTCACCGGATTAAGCTGACAGTGAATTTTTGAGATTGTGTTTACAACATACCATCTTCAAGAGAGCTTTGAGATTTTTGAATTTGCAGCCAAACATTTTGGTGGCAAGTGCGCGAATCTCCGCCATAGACATTTACAGTTTTGAGGGCACTGCACTCTTGAGTGTGCTGATTAAGTTTGAACTTGGGGTGTTGTTTTAGAATCCCAGTAATGCTCATCACTTGAACTCGTTCCATATGATCTGTGAATTGTCGTATTGTGGTGTGGTTAATATTTTTTCTTATAATTTTCTTTTTAAAATATGTCTTATCAATCCATGTTAATGTTTTTTTTTTGTGGTTTTTGTTTTTGTCTTAAGAGATATCTTTTCGCGTACATTAGATTGTTTTGAAGATATATATGCTAGTTAATAATTATAGTCGCATCAGGGTATATGCTAGTTAATAATTACAATCGCAGCAAGGTGGACTGGGATTTACCTGTACACAAAATGAAAATTGATAGGTTTTTGCAAGGGAATATTAAATTTAATAATTATAAAATAATTTTTAAGTAAATAAATAAAATAAAACTACCATTCTAAACAAAATAGCTCCTACCTCTTAACAAAGTAAACAATGCAAATAAAATAAAATAACTCTTGAATAAAAAATAAGTATAAAGTAACTCTTACATAAACAACTCAAATTCATTGCTAAGTTTGAGGAATGAAGACAAGGACAATCCTTGCAGCGGAGCAAAGGTGCAATGCAATCCAAGAGCAGGAATAATAGAGATAGTGTTCGATAATATTTATAAAATTACGATTTTGTTTAAAAATGGACATTAATATCTACAATATTATGTTCATTGCATACATTGTTTTATTTTCAAGATGATTTATGTGCTCAAGATTATTGCAAAAGAAAAATATATTCAATTATATATAAAAAATATTATATTTTTTACTTTCTTTTTATAATTTATATAAATTTAACGTGTTCAATGTTTACTCAGTTCTATTTCATTTTCGTACACTTATTTCTAATTGATTTCTTGACAATTCCGAACAAACCCCAATTCGCCATATACCTTTTGTGCAATTGATTGTTTATTTATTTAGCCTAGATATTTTGTGTTAGTGGTTCATTTTCTAACAAAGGGATATGTCTCGATATAACCAAAACATTAATTTTTAGTTCTATCAACACTGTTGCTAAAACATAGTGAACACAACAAATAATAACAAGACTTTCCATAGTTATAAATGTCAAGTGTTTATAATTAGAGGAAGACTTGCATTTTATGTACCTATTATTTGTTTTTTCCCTAATTTATTCATAATCATTATTTTTTCAAGGTGTGTTGTTGTTTGTATTGTAAAAAATCATCTACTTTGCAATTTCCATTTTATGCCATGACATTAAATGTGATAAAATGTACTTGATAGAAAGCTAACATTTAATGTATAATCACAAAGTTCTTCAATCTTCAACATTTAGTGCAAATATTACAACACTATCAACTGTAATATAAACCAAAAAATTGATAAATTTCAAGATTATTATAAACTTATTATATTATCAACATTGTTGCCAAAGCCTAACAGACACAACAAATTAAAATAGGACTATTCTTGAACATTTAGGCAGCAACTTTGCTACTTTGCAGCTCTTGTTTTTGATTGGAACTTTTTATTTTGTTATCTTAAATCATTTAATTCAAAATATTATTAGGTAATTTTTTTAAATTTTGGTTTTAAGAATGGATTGTATATGTAATTTTGTTCTTACATAAGAATCTATTCAAATTTGATGCTTTAGTTTCAAATTTCAAAATTTTTCACTTTTTAAGGCCAATACCTTATGATACAATTTTTATCCATTAGTATGCACACCAAATATTCTAAATTACATGCATCTAGGGTTGTGTATTTAAATATGTCACCTTAGGTCATTGTTTTGAGGAAGAGGTAGCATAGTGCATTCACAACTTTGATTAAATACATAATAGAGAATCAATTTGTAGCTCTCACCACCTCAGAAGGGAAGTATGATGTTCTTTTTGTTGGTTGTGGGCATCTAAGTAGGCAGTTGGTAATTCTTGGAATCTATTATGAGAGTATGGAGCTAAAATTTTCTTATTCCCCTCTTCCAATAGGAATCATAGTTAGTTGACACCTTAGGCTCAACAACATTCACCAATCAACATTATTCTCAACTTTTTTATATTTCAACTTTGTCAAATCATCGTGTAGAGACCTAATTATCATTAATTTAAATGCTTTTCCTTTTATACAAAATTGGCCTCCAACAATGCTCTTTATTATCGCACTTTCTTAAATACAAGCATAGTTAGTGATGAATATGCAATATAGCTAAAATTTTGCAACAAACAAAATTATACACATGATGCAACTGCACAAGTTAGACCAAATATAGGGAATAAAATAGTTAGATACTAAACCTTGTTCACACTACCAACATTCATTTAGATATAGAGCCTAATTAATAGATGAAAATTTATATCAAACATTTTTAATCAGTTTCTTCACTCCAAAATCTAAGTAAATACTTTACTTTATTTATTTAAATTTATATTTAATCTTAAAATTAATTCAAATCCATTAATCTAAAATAATTATTTTATTAGATAATTTATTCCCCTTACAAATGCATTTTTTAATTTGTTTTAGCTTTTAGTTCTCCTTCTCCCATATCCATGACCTTTGTCTTGCAGGATACTAGTAAGATTGTACATGTATAGAAGAAAATAATTCTATTGCATTTACCCATCTTAAAATTTAACCTCCTACACAATTAGGTGAAAGACTATTGTTTGGAGCAAGCCATGTTCTTTTATAATAGCTATATTTTGGAAATGAACAGACACAAGAATGATGGCACACACCCCTATCATTAGCGCCCAAAAACCTATCGAAACTAGAACCAATAGGTGGAGAAGGGAGGTTGTGTTGCTAAAATCAGCCTACACAACCTTGTAGAGGCTTGGGACTCTTGCAACAAGAAAAGTATTTAGCTGCAAGTAAAAAAGAACTATGTTGCAAGTCCAATAGTTAGTTTATACAACAATGTGAATCTATGCTGTTAGGACATAAATCTCATAATACTAGGTTTGACAACTCCACACCAACCACAAGATACTCTAGGTATTTATGCATACTAAAAATAATAAATTTATAGAGCAAAAAAACTCATAAGAAATTTATCATTCATTGAGAAAATACACACACCAAGAATAATAATTTTAAAAAATAATATTTTATTCCATTTAACTCAAAACACTAAACCAAAATTTAGATTGGGCCCTATTTTCCTTTCTTACTATTTGTTTACCACATGCACATCTATTCTTCCTTGTCTTTTCTTCCCTCTATTTTCTAGTTTCTTCTTGATTGTTGTCCTCTTATTCTTCTCTATTCTATCTCTCATTTGTTCTCTTTTTTCTTCTCTAGCCAAAATATCTTAAAAAATATAGAAGTTTCTATAAAATCCCGCCTAAAATTGGTGTAGCACTCAAAATATCATCATAAATACACAACTCATTCCTAGATTCAAAATTCCCACTCAGATTTCTCCCATTTCACTTTCCCATGATGCTATTCATTAATGTGCATATGATTAGGTGGTTTATTCCCTAAATGGTAAAAGGAATCAAGCTTAAATTGTAATAAACATACATGTTGGTAGTAGGTAGAAAAATATAGTGCTAAAAAAGTGAAAAGTGTGATGCCATTGCACCAAATCATTAGGGTACAAAAATTTGGTGAACTACTCACTAACTAGAATTATGTGTTACTACATATCAAAATTTGGTTGCTACAGGCTACAAATTAGTTGCTATAGGGAAAATATTATTGTTGTAGGTTAGAAACTCTATTGTTGTGAGTTGAATTGGAACAAATCAACCTCTAAATTCGGCTTATCCAAGTGGCATCCTCCATTGATATATTATTCCTTTTTACTAGATATTCACTATATTCTTTGCCCCTAATCTTCTAACCACGCTAAAGTCCAAAATTCATTCAATCTCCTTTCGTTCTCTCTAGGGTACCCATTCCTTCCATTTTTATAGTGGTGTTTCCTCTCTCTCTTGCTATTTCAATGCCTGTCCTTCATAGTAAGAAAAAGGGAGAGAGTGAAGTATAAAAAGTAAAGAATTGATGTCAAAGAGTGAGAGAAGACTAAAAAAAATGGAGAAATAAAGAAGTCTAAAATGTAAGAAATGTTCCAGTAAGGGGAAGTGTTGCTTAAGTACTGCTTGATGTAGGGTTGCTTTTGTGAGCTGGTGTTGCCATTACAGGGTTGCTTTTGTTATTGATGGTTTTTTAGAGCTGGTGTTGCCTTCAATGACAAAGGGGGAGATTATTGGAGATTGTCACAGTGTTGTCATTGATGTCAACAAGGAGTTTGTTACACTATCTTGTCACTAGTGTTGTCGTTGATGTCAACCTATGTCAACCTCTAGTGTGGTGTTGAGCAAATGTTATAGATGGAAAAATTATTAGTGTTGTATATGGGGATATTGTTGCAATGTCTTGTGTGGTGTTGATGAGAAGGTGTTTGCTATGTTGAGAAGGTGTTGTTGATGTAGCTGGTTCACTTGGTTTCCAAATGCTTTTGAGAAAAATTAAATAGAGTGTACAAGGTGACGAAGTTGTGTTTTGTCTTGTGCTCCACATTTCTTCATGGTTGAAGATGTGCTTGTGTAGTTTTGATAAGATGATCAAAGGTGTTATATCTAGAGTTTTAGGTTCTGGATCATGCGGTAGTGGAAGATGTGTTTGATAGTGCGTTGCTTGTGAAGAATATTTTCTAGGAGAAATGGAATTGCTCCACATTACTCCCCATTAAGGTTTCTTGTCTTATGGATTTGGGAACATGATAATATTTTCTGTACCTACGTCCCCTTGGAGTTTTGTGTGTTCGATTGTTTCACAAGGTTGGCTAGTGAGTTGCATGTCTATGACATTGTTGCTAGTTGCATAGAATGAAATTATTCTCAGTTTTAGGTGGTTATGGTAGTGTTGTTGAATATTCTGATGATGTTGGAATATTTTGGGATGTTTTGTGGATGTTGTGGAGTATTTTTTTGTGGTTTTTAGGATGTTTTCAGACCCAGTGACAAGTGAATTGATCGTTTGGTAGCATTAATATAGGTTTGGCCGAACTGGCATGTTAACATTACTTGCAGAAGTGCTTCATGGTTTGTGGAAGTGCGGTGAAACACATTGGTGTATATTTGGGTCCTAGTTAACCCTTTGTGTGGTTTTCCTTCACTTATTTCTACCACAGAAGTGTTTGGTGCCAACCTATTTGTTGGTTGCACAATTGAGATGCATACATTTTATTGAGGCCAACCTAAACAAGATTATTTGAGGTCACAAAGGATATATAAGCAAGGTTAATTATTAGAGATGTGTGTGGTAGTGCGATATGTGTTGTGTGATGCAAAAGTGATCAAGTGTGGTGATCTAAGTGCGAGCTTAAATGCTTAATGCTACCAATTACAGTGAGCAGAAGGTGTACATTTTAGTGAACCTAAAGTTGTTGGAGGCAGTGTTTTGAAGGTTGCAGATGGTGTAGAGTTGTTGTGGTGTATCTTCCTGTTTCTTTGAGGTAGTGAACCTCCTTTAAAAACATTCTATTCTTCTTTCTTTCTTTAGGATAGTGAGTCCTTTGGGTAGTGATCCTTTCTTCTCTTTTGGGCAGTGAGCCTATTGTATTTGATGTTGGTGTTCATATATATATATGTGAGTTAATCCTCACTGTGGTTTTTCCTTGATTAGGGTTTTCTATGTAAATCTGGTGTTCTATTGTGTATGGGTGTGAATGTGTTTATGTTTCACATGTTTACTTTTTGTTGATGCTTAATAAGGGTTTAAGGATTAATGAGAGTTTGATGATTTTAATGTACAACCGATTCACCCTCCCTCCTAGTTGTCTTGTGTGTCTATAATTTTATAGGTATGGTTCATAAATCTTTCTTTTCATAGATGTTCAAGAACCATATCTTCCACTTCAAATTATTTTCTTTCCTCTTTAAATTTTATTTATCTTTATACTATTGGCTTCTCCAACTAAGTCTTTCCCTTACTTGCTAGTACAAATCTTGTATGTTCTTTGAAAACTCTTCTCCTTTAGAACTTAATTCGCGACCCTTGGTTTTTGCAAGCTCCCTTAATTTTAAAATACCCCTAGGGATATGCACATTAAAAATTTAGAATGGAGTCCTAACTATAATTTTATTAACTGAATCATTGCATACAAATTTAACTTGCAGTAGTATCAAATCTTATTGTTTAGGCTCAATTCACCAACCAAATATGTTAACTAATTTCCTATGCTCTAATTGTTGGTCCATTGATCTATTTGAGTATTATATGTAGAGATGAGCTTTAAATTAGTACCTAATTTCTTCTAAAGTTACCTCAAAAAGTTTCCTACAAGCTTAGTGTCATGGTTTGAAACTATACTTTTCAGTAAGCCATCTAACCTAGCAAATTTCATGAAAACTAAATTTAAGACATGTGTGACATCATTGGCCTTTTTTTAAGCTATAAAATGATCCATCTTTGAGAATATATTGACAACCAAAGAAATGGAATCCTTACCTCTTTATGTTATTGGTAGCCCAAGCACAAAATCCATGATTATATCATTCCATGGTTTCTTTGGTATGGGTAATGGCCGATATAGTCTTGTGCATTTTGACCCCCTTGTTTGGCATATTGGAAAACTTGACATCCTTGTATATATTTTTTGACTTCTACCCTCATCCTTGGATAATAATATCTTTCTCTATGCTATGCTATGGTCTTATTAGCTCCAAAGTATCTAGCCAAACTACCAAAATACTTTTCTCTTATTAAATTCTACATCATTGATTCTTGAGGTATGAGTAACATTTTTTCTTTGAATAGTAATCCATCCTATATGAAGTAATCCATCTATGGTGTTCTATCTACACTATTAGGTTGCATAAATGCTATCCATCCATCCTTAAAGTCCAAACCATTTATTTATCTCATTCATGTACATCAAACCCAACTAATTCAACTCTCATTTTAATTAATAATGCCTCTCTCCTACTCAAAGCACCTGCTACTTTTTTTGAACTTCCATTCCAATTCTTGAGAACATAATTATATCCTTTTGATAATCCACCTACTTCATGTGGTTTTTCTTAAGCTTAGTTTGGCTATTAATAAATTTTAAAGCATGACGATCTATGTAAAACACAAACTCCTTAGGAAGCCAATAATGTCACCACTTCTTCAAGTCTTGCACCATGACATATAAATCTTGATCATAAATGAAACACCTCTTCTTGGAATCATTAATATTTTCAATAAAATATGTAATAAGTCTACCCTCTTGGTTGAGAATCACTTCTATGGCTATCCCACTTGTGTCACAATCTATACTTGTTCAACAGTTTTGTAAAATCAAGTAATTCAACATCAACTCGAACTTCTTCTTCAAGGGCTAAAAAATGTTATCCACTTAAACTATTTTCTATATCCCTCTTATGGTTTTAGTTATGGGCACACATATCCCACATTTTCAATAAATATATGGTAAAATATAGCTAAACCATGGAAACTTTGAACCTCACGCACAATCCTAGGTGTAGGTCATTCTATTATTGCTTGTATCTATTTTTAATCTATTTGCAACTCTTGAGGTGAGATAACATATCCCAAATAAACCATTTTTTTCTTCATAACACTGCATTTCTTTAAGTTCACCAACATATTTTCCTTCTAGAACCTTTTTAAGACTTTCTTCATATGTAATAAATGTTCTTCCTTGTTGTTACTAAAAATTAGTATATGATCAAGGTAAATAATTACAAATTTTCTTAAAAATGGTCTCAACACTTTGCTCATCAACCACATAAATGTACTAGGTGCATTGTTGATTTGAAGGTCATTACTAACCACTCATATAGTCCCTCCTTGGTCTTAAAAGTAGTTTTCCACTCATCACCTTATCTTATCCTAATTTGGTGATACCCACTTTTAAAATCAATTTTAATAAAATATTTGAGCTTTCCTAAGTAGTCCATGAGATCATCCATTATAGGTAAAGGAAATTGATACATAATAGTTATTTTATTGATGGATTTTGAGTTTATACACATCATCTCTTCACCATATTTTTTTGGTACTAATACAACTAATACTATGCATGGGCTAAATCTTTATCTAATTATTACTCTTCCCAATATCTCTCACACCTGTTTGTTCACCTCTTCATTTTTTTAGGCATCAATATATAAGTAGCCTTTTGGGTAAACTTTCCCCTAGAATCAAGTCAATATG
The DNA here is from genome assembly GCA_007258455.2 of Sequoia sempervirens. Taxonomy (NCBI): domain Eukaryota; kingdom Viridiplantae; phylum Streptophyta; class Pinopsida; order Cupressales; family Cupressaceae; genus Sequoia; species Sequoia sempervirens. The sequence continues at coordinate 7,212 of VDFB02003467.1, read as the reverse complement.
ATGGCTAAAGATCTTCATAGGTGGTAGCGGGTGATTCTTTGGACACAATTCTATCAAATTATTTTAATAGTCCCTTTACTTCAAAAGGTTGTGTCATTGCTATTAGTAACTACACCTACTTGTAGCACCTTGGGAACTAATATACAAAACATGGTTTTTCATGCTTAAACTCCTTCAAAAACTTTTTTTCTACTAGAAAAATCCTAGGAACACTTTCTACCTCTTCTTCCCTAGTTATCAATGGTGCAAGAGTATGTTTTCGTCCATTTTTTCTAAAGTGTAAGTGTTTTCTCTCCTATTGTGGATTTCCTTCTAGTCAAATTGCCAATCTTCCTAAGAGAAAATGACAAATGTCCATAGGCATGATATCACACCACACCTCATCCTCATAAGTGTCCATTTGAAGACTCACTAGACATTTCTAATCAACCAAGACTTGGTGCCCTTTTTGTAGCCATGACACATTGTAAGGATTAGGGTGAGCCGTCCCTTTTAACCCTAACTTATCTACCTTTTCAACTAAGACTAAATTATCAATATATTATGACCTTGCAACATTTTTTTCCTAGTTTACATATAATTCTAAACAAGATTATTCTTTGGATAAGTTTATCTTCTCTTTTAGTTCACTTCAAAAATGTCTTCATCATAAGTTCTAATTTCTTAGGTTCATGTCTGATTGACTAACATATCCTATAAATTTTATATTCCCTTTGGCTATGTGTGTAATTGTAGCCTCTATTCTCCTTAATTCTTTTGGAATGTGTTGGGGGCTTTCATAAAACCTATGGCCTAACTATCCACATGTGAAATAGGTACCTTAAAAACTTCTACCTCTACCTCTTCTATTTGAACATCTACCTTTCATAGGGCATGGTCTTACTCTTGCTTCATTGTTCCCCCTTTGGCTATTTGAAAGGCTAACCTCCTTATAATTTTTTTTGTTGTTTTCCTCTACCTTTACTAATTCCACCTCTACCTTTGGCTACTTCTTGCTTTCTTGTTGATTTGTTTTCTTCTTTTAGGAAATATTGATATACTTCTTCCATAATTCACAACCTTATCATGCTCAACTCATCTTGAATATTTATCAAGTCAATCCATTAACATATTGATCCACCTTTTCATGGTCTAATTCATTTTCCTAATCTTATTGAGATTTTGTAGAAATCCTCTATATAAGCCTTCACACTTATATCTCTATTTTGTGTAAATTTTGTATTTTCTTGAGAAGGTCAAGTTGATTATCACTAGGTAGAAACTTAGCCCTCATATTTCTCACTATTCCATCCCATTAAATGATCTTACCCCTAACCATTTCTCCTTTTCTCATCTTGCACCTCCTTCCACCAAAGTATTGTATGACCTTTCAGTTTTGTTTGGCCAACATTTCACCATTTCTATCAACTCATCTATTAATTCATCTAGTTCTAAAATCCTTGAAAAACTTGGTATCTCCATCCCACCCCTTTCCCAATGTTGGAGTTAGCCGTTATTAGCCTTGTTTCTCCTACATCCATATATTTATCTGAATTTTAACCTTCTTGTCTTTCCATATCTACTCCTTCATTTTCACTATTAGTATTTTCATGTGCCCTACCTCTTTTTATACCATGTTCTATTACATATATCCTTTCTTGTAGTCCCATTAGGGCTTTCACTACCTCATATATCCTTTCTGTAGTTGCTACAACCTCTACCATCCTTCTCCTTGGTAGCATCCTACTACCCTAAATCTCTTTTCTTTATTCTTTTTTCTTACTATAGTCCTTATGGCTACAATATCCCTTGTTGTAGGGACACAATGGTGCAGTTTGAAATTCAAGCATCTTATTAGATGGTGAATTTCATAGCCAGTCACTCTCTTAATTCCACAATTTCATTTGTCGATTAAGATTTAATTTACAATTTCACTAAAAATTGTTAGCTATTCAACTATTTTCAAATCTGTCTAAATCCAACTCTTATTGACATTAAAATTCAAATGCAATGACATTACAAGAGTATTCAATTTTTTTTTTTTTGAATTATCTGTCCACAGACCCAAGACATTTACAATCTGTATGATGAATATTTTTTCCAATTTTTATTGCTCTATTATTTGAATCACTACACCTTGTTCTACCCACTCTCACGCACTAGTTTTCCAATTTGCTGATTACTCTTCTATATCTTCCTTATAGCGATGGTTTTCTCTATATGGCTACATGGAATTATTGTCATCTTCCTGCTATATTTACTCAACCCCCATTGACCCTCCTCTTCTCTCTATTCACTTTTGTTGGAAGGAATTCGATTCTAATTTCTCCCGCAGTACTCCTACAGTTTCTATAATTTATTTTGGAATTTGTCAAACCTTCTTATGTTTTGTTTTAGTTATTTCCTTCGTGGTTTATTTGCAATATTAGAAGTTTCCTTTGTCAGTTTGTAATGCACCAATTTAAACACGTAGCTGTAGCCATTTTGGCATCAATCAAATTAATGAATAAAGTTTAGTTTTTGCTATAGCATTTTTTTTGTTTGTTTATTTTGTCTTTGCTCTCTCTATGAAATTGGTATCAAAGCTAGGTGATCAGGGATAAATGATTTTAGAAGGTTGAGAGCTGCTAACAGAGAGAAGCCAAATGTGTGATCGTTTCCAAAGCTGTTGAAAGTGTTGAAGCTGCTAAGTATTGATGCCATTTATATATCTTTTTGTATTTTCATGAAGCTTTTTATGGATTTGATATAAATAAATGAATTAAAAGTTTTTTTATTGAAAATAAGATAAGTGCAGATTAGGAAGGAGAGATAACATCATGACATCAAGTAGTAATTTAACTCAACCTTAGATTTCGTTATTTATAGGTAAAAATTATGATACATGGGCAAAAAAATGAGGACATTATTTCAATGTTTACAATATTTATGGAGTTTGTTCAAAATGGGTTTGTAGAACCTCAAGATTTGTTTACTTTATCAAAAACACAAAAAGAAGATCTTAAGGAAAAGAAAAAGAAAGATTCTAAAGCTTTGTTTCTTATTCAACAAGCAATGGATGAAACTTTGTTTTCTAGAATTGTTACTTCGACTAGTTCTAAGCAAGCTTGGGAAATCTTAGAAAATCCATACCAAGGGACAACTAAAGTAAAAGTTGCAAAGTTACAGATTTTAAGAAGGAATTTTGAAAATATTCAAATGACTTCATTAGAATATGTCGATCAATTTTTTAGTAATGTAATGAATATAGTAAATCAAATGAAGATACATGGTGAAAATATGTTTGACCAAAAGGTGATAGAAAAGGTTCTTAGGAGTCTTCCTAATAAATTTGATGTAATAGTTGTTGCAATTGAAGAATCAAAATAATCATCTCAATTGTCAATAGATGAATTGATGGGATCCTTGATTTCCCATGAAACTAAAATGAATCAAAATAACAATTCTTCTTTGGAGAGTTCTTTTAGAACATAGGTATCATTTGGAAGAGGAAGATCAAAATTCAGAGGAAGAGGAAGAGGAAGAAGCAAACACACAAGTTTAGATCAAGGATAAAGAAGCAACACATCCTCTCAAAATTTCAGCAATAGAGGACATGGAAGAAACTAGTTCCAATCATCAAGGTATGATAAGTCCCACATATAGTGTCATTATTGTAAGAAATTTGGCCATTTTGTAAATGATTGTAGAATCAAACAAGCTGAAGTGGATAAGCAAAAAGAAAATTACACAGATGTATCTGGTAATAATTCTAGAAGTTTACTCATAACTTGTAATGTGGCTAAAGGAAGCTCTAATGATGTATGGTTTTAGACAGTGGTTGTAGTGACCATATGATGGGAAACAATTTTTTTTTGCTAGTTTGGATGAATCTATAAGATCAGAAGTAAAATTGGGAAATGATAGTAAATAATCTGTAACTAGAAAAGGAAACATTAATATCATGACTAAGAATGGTGAAAAGATATATATTGATGATATTTTCTTTGTACTTGGTTTAAAACATAATTTGTTGAGTGTTGGTCAATTAATGTAAAAAGGGTACAAAATTCACTTTAAAAATGATGAATGTATAATTCTTGATATAAATCCTAATGATATTAATTGCAAGGGTCAAAATGACACAAAACAAAATGTTCCCCCTCTAAATTCATTGTATTCAAGGAAAGGAGGAAATTAACTTCAAAATAGTGTACTTAGACCAAACATGGCTTTGGCATTTAAGGTATGGTCACCTTCATTTTGGAGGTTTGAGTTTTTTGCAAAAGAAAAATATGGTGAGAGGTTTACCAGTTATAGATCATCCAGCTAGTATATGTGAAAGTTGTATCTTAGCAAAATAACATAGAGATATTTTTCTAGTAAAAATTTCATACAGAGCAAAGACACCATTAGAATTAGTTCACACCGATATATGTGGGCCAATGCAGACTCCATCTTGAGGAGGCAATTTATATTTCCTAATATTTATTGATGATTTTAGCTAGAAGACATGGATATACTTTCTTAAGCAAAAGTTTGAAGCATTTGATAAATTCAAGGAGTTTAAAGCTTTGATAGAAAAACAAAGTGGATTCTACATTAAGGTACTCAGATATGATAGGGTGGTGAGTTCAGTTCTAATGAATTTTTGGATTTTTGCAGATATCATGGAATTAAGAAATAGTTTACAACAAGATATACACCACAACAGAATAGCCAAAAGGAAGAAAAAAACTATAATGGATATGGCCAGGAGCATGATGAAGGCCAAAAATTTATCCAATGATTTGTGGGCAGAAGTAGTGGCATGTGCAGTGTACATTTTGAATAGGATTCCTACAAAGAGTGTGAGGGACAAAATCCCCCAAGAAGCATGGAATGGTAAGAAGTATACTGCCTCTCATTTTAGAATTTTAAGTATACTGTCTCTCATTTTAGAATTTTTGGATGTGTTGCTTATTCTCTAGTGCCATCTGAATTGAGAAGGAAATTAGATGATAAGAGTGAAAAGTGCATTTTTATTGGTTATGATGAGAAATCAAAAGCTTACTGGTTGTATAATCCAATTACAAAGAAATTGATTATTAGTAGAGATGTTGAATTTAAGGAAGAAGAATCATGCGATTCAAATGTTGACAAAATAGTCATAGGTGGAGCACCTATACATGATAGTGAAGAGGAACCAAAAGAACAAGGTGGTCAAACATCACCAAGAAATATTGTGAAAGGTATATCATCATCCCATTCAAATCATTCTAATCCAAATTCAAATTTAAGTGATGAATCAAATCCAACACTTGCTTCATTAAGAAAAAGGTATAAAGGAAAGAAAATAAAAAGCTTAAAAGAAATATATGATCAAGGAGAAGAAAACATGAATTCAAATTTTGATTTATTTGCTTGTGATCCTTTATATTTTGAAGAAGTAAAAGATGATAATTGGATTAAGAAAATGGATAAAGAAATTGACTCTATTGAAAGAAATAAAACATGTGAGTTAGTAGATTTACTTGAAGGTAAAGATTTGTATTGGAGTTAAATGGGTTTATAAAACTAAATCTAACACTGAAGGCCTAATTGTAAAACATAAAGCAAGATTAGTTGCAAAAGGGTTTTCACAACAATATGGGATTGACTATAATGAAACTTTTTCTCTAGTTGCAAGGTTGGACACAATTAGAACTATTTTAGCAGTAGCTGCACATAATAATTGGAATATTTTTCAAATGGATGTGAAATCAAATTTCTTAAATGGTTTTCTTGATGAAGAGGTTTATGTTTTAAAACCCCCTGGCTATGAAGTTCATGGTTATGAAAATAAGGTTTATAAATTAAAAAAGGCACTTTATGGATTGAAATAGGCACCCAAGGCTTGGTATAGTAGAATTGATTCATATTTGATAAGTAATGGATTCAATAGAAGCAACAATAAACATACATTATATATAAAGACTAATGATGAAGGTCAAATTTTGATTATATGTCTGTACATGTTGATGATTTGATTTTCAGTGGACATATTTTAGTCAAATATAATGAAAGAGTTTGAAATGATAGATTTGGGTTTGATGAGATATTTTTTGGGTATTGAAGTTGTTCAAACAGATAAGGGAATTTTTATTTGTCATTCCAAATATGCCAAGGATGTATTAAGAAGATTTAAAATGTTGAATTGTAATCCTACATCAACTCTAGTTGTCACAAGAACAAAATTGAGCAAAGAGGATAAGGGTTCAAATGTTGATCCAAGTAGATTTAAGAAACTTGTTGGTAGTTTAATGTATCTTACATCTACAAGGTCTGATATCATGTATGGTGTACGCTTGATCTCAAGGTTCATGGATTCACCTTGGGGTTCTCACTAGAAATTTGGGAAAATAATTCTTAGATACGTTGCAGGAACAACAAGATATGGAATCCTATATTCCAAAACTTACAATTTTGATTTGGTTGGTTATATTGATAGCGATTTTGTAGGGAACATAGATGACAAGAAAATTACATAAGGACATATATTTCATATTGGATTTGGAGCTGTCTTATGGACATCAAAGAAGCAACCTTTAGTGACAATTTCTTTAACCAAAACATAATATGTAGTTACAACTGTTGCAGCATGTCAAGCAATTTGGATATGTCAAATTTTTTCAGATTTGTTGCATGATCAAGAGGAACTGACACAAATTTTTGGTGATAAAAAATCAGCCATTGCATTATCCAAGAATCATGTATATCACAAAATGAGCAAGCATATTTATACGAGGCACCACTTCATTAGGGAATTGGTCAACAATGGAGAAATATATCTTGAATTTTGTAGATTTGAAGATCAACTAGCAAACATTTTTACCAAGGCATTACCAAAAGATAGCTTTGAATATCAAAGACAAAATTTGGGAGTTATTTTGAAATATGCGAAACCTTCTAATGTGTTGTTTTAGTTATTTCCTTCGTGGTTTGTTTGCAAGATTAGAAGTTTCCTTTGTCAGTTTGTAATGCATCTATTTAAACACACAACTATAGCCATTTTGGCATCAATCAAATTAATGAATAGAGTTTAATTTCTGTTGTAGAATTTTGTTTCTATTTATTTTTTCTTTTCTCTTTCTATCAACTTTTCTTCCTTTCTTATGAGGCACAAATTTTCTTTTGATTCCTTGTTCATCTTTTATTTGCATTCTTTATTTAAATGGACTGCCATGTTACATGGCGCAGACACCTCTTTCAACTGCCAATAAGCATTAAATCTCC